>CM064574.1:5759223-5766723 GCA_032716605.1 Paralithodes platypus | reverse complement strand
TTATGCTATTACGTGTGTGTGTGTGTGTGTGTGTGTGTGTGTGTGTGCACTCAAAAGATACATAGGCCTATAGGCAATACAGTAAGGTATAGGCCTAAATACGTATTAGTATTCAATTCAAACAAAAAAGTTCATACAAATACAAAATATACCCCTGGATATGTATGTATAAAAAGTATTCATACAAATACAAAATATACCCCTGGATATGTATGTATAAAAAGTATTCATACAAATACAAAATATACCCCTGGATATGTATGTATAAAAGTATTCATACAAATACAAAATACCCCTGGATATGTATGTATAAAAAGTATTCATACAAATACAAAATATACCCCTGGATATGTATGTATAAAAAGTATTCATACAAATACAAATATACCCCTGGATATGTATGTATAAAAAAGTATTCATACAAATACAAAATATACCCCTGGATATGTATGTATAAAAAGTATTCATACAAATACAAAATATACCCCTGGATATGTATGTATAAAAAGTATTCATACAAATACAAAATATACCCCTGGGTATGTATGTATAAAAAGTCCCACCTAGGCAATACTGTCAGCGATAAATATTTGTAAAACCCAAGGTAAAAAACAATAATAAAGGCGAAACACAAAAAAGTGAAATTTTATATTCGGAAGCAGCCGTCGGTACTACAGTGGCTTAAAGGGCGAGGGGCCAGGTGGGGGGAGGGGGGGAGGGAGAGAGAGAGAGTGTGTAAGTGAGAGAAGAGAGAGTTTGTGAGTGTGTGAGAAGAGAAAGAGAGGGTGAGTAAGCGAGAGAGAGAGATAGATAATGAGTCTGTGTGAGAAGAGAAAGAGAGGGTGAGTAAGTGAGAGAGAGAAATAGATAATGAGTCTGTGTGAGAAGAGAAAGAGAGTGAGAAGATATGATAAGTGAGAGAGAGAGAGAGAGAGAGAGAGAGAGAGAGAGAGAGAGAGAGAGAGAGAGAGAGAGAGAGAGAGAGAGAGAGAGAGAGAGAGAGAGAGAGAGAGGAGAGAGAGAGAGAGAGAGAGAGAGAGAGCGAGAGAGAGAGAGAGAAGATAGAGGAGAGAGAGTGGAGAGAGAGGAGAGAGAGGAGAGAGAGAGAGAGAGAGAGAGAGAGAGAGAGAGAGAGAGAGTAGGCTATTGCTAGTCGTGAAAAATCTGCCTATAAATATAGTCACCCTCACCCACCCCCACCACCCCACCTTTGGTCCCCCTCCTGCTGTTTCACTCTAAGAACAATATTTGTCCTCGAGCGACCTAAGCCCCCCTAACAACACATGCCTCCTATATACAGTATATATATATACTGTATATACCGATGTATATATATATATAATATATATATATATATATATTATATATATATATATATATATTTATATATACGGTAGATACCGGTGTATATATATATCATACCCTTTACCTCTCTCCCGCCCACAATTTCATTATAAACTTCCCAATCACTCAGCCCCAAATCCTCTTCAGGGTTATCTCATATCATACCCTTTACCTCTCTCCCGCCCACAATTTCATTATAAACTTTCCCATCACTCAGCCCCCAAATCCTCTTCAGGGCTATCTCATATCATACCCTTTACCTCTCTCCCGCCCACAATTCTCCCTCCAGCACCACCTCAATATTCTCCCTTATGTTTAACTTCACTAGTTTTGATATTTTAAGACATTCGCCCCCTTTATTTTGGTGATTATATGACATTTTGTCCTATTTCTTTGTAAATTTTAAGATTTTTCGTTCCATTTACGTGTCGATTATACAATGGCGAGCGATAGCAAGCCTGCAATTTAGCATGTCCCGGCCTTCGGCCAAGGTATTATCTACAGAGGAATGCACAAACGTATCTCGAAGGGGAATCTTGAGAGTATATTTTTGTTTAAGTTTGATGGAGGTCTAGGGAGAAAAAATAAATAAATAAATACAAATCTTCATTACTACGGATCAAATAAAATATAACGTACTATAAGAAACGCCAACGAACTTGACAATAATCTTGATTCCTGCCCTCGTTGTAACTCAAAAGGGCCTGGAGCAAACTGGCTGAAAATATCCACACCTATATCCTGGTGAGATCTTCCATAATGATAAAAATGTCAGCCCGATTGCTTTCATTCATTTTGAGTTATGAGAAGGTAAGGGGGTCAAGATTATTGTCAAGTTCGTTGGTGCTACCTATAATATAAATGATCTAAACTGTTATATATATCCAACCACTGGCGTGATCATGGTAATCTTCTAATAGGTCCCCCGCGTGATTACTACAAGGACACACACACACACACACTCACTCACACACACTCACACACTCACTCACTCACTCACACACACACACACACACACACACACACACACACACACACACACACACACACACACACACACACACACACACACACACACACACACACACACACACACACACACACACACACACACCGCACCAAACTCAACTTAATTGATGAACACTGTCACCCAAACTTTTAATATTACGATAAAATGTGGGCTTTTTATTACAATGTTAAATACTGTAGGTAGGCTCAGGGGCTTGGGCAGGTGAGAGAGAGAGAGAGTGAGAGAGAAATGCTGTGATCTGGTTGTGTGTGTGTGTGTTTTATTGAAAGAGAGAGAGGGAGGTAACACGCCACTTGTGTGTGTGGCTTTAATGCAGGTCATTATGGTCATATATAATAATCTAGTTATTTGGAAGTACTGTATATTTAATTAGGCTATTTATGGTACTATTTATCTAGGCATGCAGAAGCTCTATGTTTATATTTTCCTGGCTATGGCTATTGATATATATATATATATATATATATATATATATATATATATATATACTGTATATATATATATATACCGGTATATACCGTATATATATATATATACCGGTATACAGTATATATGATATATTTATCCATCTATATCTCTCTTATCTATCTATCTATATCCATATTGTGTTTCCTGAAAAACTGTCAATCTGTCAACACTATATTGTGATTGGTCCCCCGGTGACAGCTTTTTCTCTCTCGCTCTCTCTGTCTCTGTCTCTGTCTCTGTTTGGACACTTGATCCTCAGTGTTTTGGAGGACAAGCAGCCTAGAAGGGTCACTAGATCTGTTGTTGCTTGATTTCCTTTGTACTCCGTCTCCGTCTCTCTCTCTCTCTCTCTCTCTCTCTCTCTCTCTCTCTCTCTCTCTCTCTCTCTCTCTCTCTCTCTCTCTCTCTCTCTCTCTCTCTCTCTCTCTCTCTCTCTCTCTGTATTTGAGTATATAATGAGTGAGTAAGCGTGTGTGTATGTGTGTGTTTGTTATTTTTTTGTTATAAGCCAAGGAAGAATATATTATACAAGAAAGTAGCGAAGATAACTTGGAAACTTTGTGCGTCGGTAAATTTCAATGTAAGGAGAGGCGAGAAAAAGAGAAAGAGGAGGTTAGGAGAAAATGAGCGAGCGTTGAAGAGAGAGGAGAGAGGGGAAAAGAGAGAAAAGAAAGGATATGGGCGTAGAAAGAGTAGGAGATAAGAAAGGAAAGAAAGGAGAGAAGATGGAAAAGAGGAAATGGACATGAAAAGAGGAGAAGTGAAATGAAAAGAGGAGAAGAGAGGAGATGAGCGAAGACAGAGTAGGAGAGGAGAGAGAATTGAGGAAAGAGTAGGAGAGGTGAAAGGAAAGAGAGGAGAGAAGTGAGGAAAGAGTAGGAGAGGTGAGAGGAAAGAGAGGAGACGGGTATAGAAAGAGAGGAGAGGAGAGAGAAGATTGGAGGTGGGTAAAGAAAGAGTAGGAGAGAGGAGAGAATAGGAAAGGTGAAAGAGGAGATAAGCGAGGAGTAGGAGAGATGGAAAGAGAGGAGAGGTGAAAAATGAGAAAAGCGGAGACGGGTTATGGAAAACTGAGAACATAGAAAACGAGATAACAGTTGAGGGGAGGCGATGACAAAATAATGTAACCGGGTACTACTACAGAGGTATAGAGTCGACTAGAATATGCTGATAAGAGGATGGACAAATACACAGTATATAGGAGGTAATACTAACTGTATTGATAGCGTAATGGTTGGTGCACGGAATTTCGGTATGAGTATCCCAGGTTGGAATCCTTGGAGTGCCACATGTATTCATTAGTTTCATTGATTTCATTAATTAGGTTTATTTGCAAGTTAATGGGTGGGTTGGTGATAATATGAACAAGCAAAATAATTAAAAGGTAGGGAAGACTAGAACAGAATTGGTGGAGAAAAAATGGTAGGAGAGAGAACATTGGAGGGTACCAGCGAATGGAGGGTAGCTCAGAATTTGATTTGTCTGTCTTCATTTATTACTTTTATCTCTCGCTCTCTCTTACATTATCTCCTACATTACGCTCTACTCTCTCTCTCGTCTCTCCTCTCTCTCCTCTCTCTCTATATATAATATATAGTATATATATAATATATTATATATATATATATATATATTACATATATATCTCTCTGCCTATATATCTCTCTCTGAGGTCTGTGTATCTATGTAGCTCTCTCTCTCTCTCTCATCAATCACCCACGCGTCCATCAATAAGCCTTTCAGTATTATCTACCGTTTGAATAATTTGTCGATATGAAGCCATGAAAAATATGAGCAAAATGACCCAGTTCGAACCCTTTTACCCCGTTCAGTTCCAGTTCCGTCCTTTTTCATTGTATACTGACTCCTAATAGACGATTTTATTCAGCTAAAGAAGAAATTAACAGGCTTCGAACTATATTAATTAACCTTTTTTACTACCGTACCACAGATCATTCCTAAGCTTCATAAAATCGTCTAATGATAGCCAGGAAAACATTCACGATCGCGTACTTTGCTAAACACGCCTACGCCTTTATTTTGAGTCTCCCCACACAAAGAAAATGAGAATACTTTTAAAACAACCCCAATTAATGCAGGACTGAAACTTTTAATTGGGCTGTCTCAAGATTTTTTAATTATTTCTTCATCCATTAATTTGAAAGCTCGGTCTCGGAGGGTACGAGGTAGTGATTTACTTCTCAATTAAGGGTATTTTGGGCGTCATAATTACGTTAGTTTTGGGGTGGAGTGGAAGGAAGAGGTTTAGTGTGAAAATGTCTTGGTTTTAATGTTTATGTATTTATGTATTTACTGATTTTTGTTTTGTTTCCTCTCTAGACCTCCATCAAGCTTTAAATAATCCCCCCAAGATTCCCCTTCGACATTAATTCACTGAAAAATCCCTCAGGCTAATGCATACATCGTCAAGTGAAGGAATAACAGGATCCAACTTTTAATTCTTTGACTCCAAGATAATTCATAAATCGTCAATTTATAGCCACATTATCATGACAAATTGGGGTTAAAAGTTAGTTTTATTGGGCTCGTAATCTGTAATACTCGTGCAATGATACCCCGTACTCTGGATAGTGGGAGTGGCTATGAAATGCAGAGTATTTGTTATGGAACTGTATTGTTTTTGCATCTGCACAAATATTCATACTTCCAGTTCCCACAGTTCCCACAGTTCCCACAGTTCCTACAGTTCCTACAGTTCCCACAGTTCCTACAGTTCCCACAGTTCCTACAGTTCCCACAGTTCCCACAGTTCCCACAGTTCCTACAGTTCCCACAGTTCCTACAGTTCCTACAGTTCCCACAGTTCCTACAGTTCCCACAGTTCCTACAGTTCCCACAGTTCCTACAGTTCCCACAGTTCCCACAGTTCCTACAGTTCCCACAGTTCCTACAGTTCCCACAGTTCCCACAGTTCCTACAGTTCCCACAGTTCCTACAGTTCCCACAGTTCCCACAGTTCCCACAGACATTGGTATATAGCAGGGTGTCTTATTGGTACTAGAGGCTTAGAGATGTATTGACTACGAGAGAGAGAGAGAGAGAGAGAGAGTGTGTGTGTGTGTGTGTGTGTGTTGATACGGGCTACCTCTGTGTTTTGGTGGTGTTCCTGTTTTGACTTAAGGAGAGGTATTTAGTTTGTTCCCTAGACCTCCATAAACCTTAACATTACACCCCCTCGAGTCCCTTTCAAGATAAATTTGTACATTTTTCGGTAGAAAAATGTCCCGGCCGAAGGCCGGTTCCTCTTAAATTACAGGCTCGCTATCGCTCGCCAGGATAAAATACACACCTGAATTGCACGAAAGGTCTTAATATGAGGTGAAAGTTCTTAAAATCGCTAAACTAATGGGGAAAACGTTTTATAATATCAAAAGCAATGGGGCTAAACATGAGGGAGAAAGGGGTCAAGAAAAAAATCCCTCAAGTGGAGATCTCCCCTTAAAGATTTATTGACTACGAGAGAGAGAGAGAGGGGGGGGGGGGGGGGGGGGGGGGGGAGAAAGAGAGAGATATTTAGATAGATATATGATAGTAGATAGATAATTTAATAGATTGGATAAATTAATAGATTGATAGATAAACTAATAGATTGATATAGATAAATTAATAGATTGATAGATAAACTAATAGATTGATAGATAGATAAATTAATAGATTGATAGATAAACTAATAGATTGATAGATAGATAAATTAATAGATTGATAGATAGATATATAGATAAAGTGTGTGTGTGTCGGAGAGAGAGTTAATATGGGCTACCGGTACCTCTTGTGTTTTGATGGTGTTCCTGGTTTGACTTAATGATTTATTGACTACGAGAAAACTGAAGGGAACAGCTGAGTGATTTATGGTCAGAGTGAGAGAGAGAGAGAGGGGGGGGGGGGGAGTGACTGTGTGTGTGTGTGTGAGAGAGAGTTACACAGAGTTACACAGGTAATCAGACCACACAGACCTTACGGTCCCTACTAGGAGGTCCGGCCTTAATCCTACTAGACAGGGACAGTTTACAGTAGAAGAATAACAGCAAAGTAGAATGGGGGAGAATGAAACAGAGAGAGAAAGAGAGGGAGAAACAGATAGATAGATAGAGAGAGAGAGAGCAATATAGACCCTTTTCGACTGTTTCTCTACAAAGCAGCTGAGAGTTGAACTAATGGGTAATATGGGGATAAAGGGGGTGGAACTCCTTTGGGTTGGCTTCAGGCATATGGAGTCCAATAAAGCTCTATATATTACCATTAAACCAAAGAGGGGCCTAACACACAGCCCTGGAGCATACCAACTTGGCCCTTACTGCCCCTGTTCTTAAGGTCTACTTTCCCCAAGTGCCATGTCAGTCACAGGTATATTTTATGCAATCTCCTTCTGGGTATTCGTACATAAGGCAACATCTCTATTGAGTAAACCTAGTCTATCCTAGAGTATGCTATCCTAGTCTAAGTTATTCAAGCCTGTTCCATTATACAGTATATGTACCATATATAACTACCACCATTAAAGCCACAACAAAACACTAAATATGAGACTAAAACATCACTATAACTACCACATAACAACACTAAAAATATGAGACTATAACACGACTATAACTACCACCACCATCACTATAACTACCACCATTACCACCACAACACAA
>CM064574.1:5751723-5754223 GCA_032716605.1 Paralithodes platypus | reverse complement strand
TATATATATAGACTACCCAAAATAATATAATAATAATAATAATAGAATAACAAAATAATAATAATACTAATAGAATAACAAAATAATAATAATAATAATAATAGAATAACAAAATAATAATAATAATATAATAATAATAGAAGAACAGGAAATATATAATAATAATAGAATAATAGAATAACAAAATAATAGTTATAATAGAAAAGACAAAATATAATAATAAAAGAATAACAAAAATTAATAAATAATAATAATAGAATAACAAAATAATAATAATAATAATAGAATAACAAATAATAATAATAATAATAAACAGACAAAATAATAATAATAATAATAGAATAACAAAATAATAATAATAATAATAGAATAACAAAATAATAATAATAATAGAATAACAAAATAATAATAATAATAATAGAATAACAAAATAATAATAATAATAATAATAATAGAATAACAAAATAATAATAATAATAATAGAATAACAAAATAATAATAATAATAATAGAATAACAAAATAATAATAATAATAATAGAATAACAAAATAATAATAATAATAGAATAACAAAATAATAATAATAATAATAGAATAACAAAATATATATAAATAAAAAATAAAATAATAAAATAAAATATACCTGTATCCAAATAACCGAGTAAAAGTAAAGTCATAAATATATTGAGGGTAATTAAGGGCTGAAATAACCTATATATGTATACTGTAGGCACGACCCAAATATATCCTGCAAAAACAATTAACAAAGGAGATGAAAGTCCAGCCTGTGTAGTTGAGGCATTTAAAGGGGACGAGAGAGAGAGAGAGAGAGAGTTAGAGTTAGTTAGTTCGAGTTAGAACGATTATGTAGTTTTGAAGGGATGTTCGCGGGGATGGTGAAGAGATTGCTTGCTTGAGATGAGCATGGAGAAAAGAGAATGGTCAGATGAGCGGAGAGACGGGAGTGTACGGGAATACGTATGGGGGGGGATGGAAGAGATGGTGGGTTTAGGGGGGAAGGGGAGTGAGCGGGCCGATGGAGGCCCCAGGGAGGGCAGGGAGGGAGGGAGGGAGAAGTAGGAATTTTAGGATTAACAGGAATACATAGAACGGGGGATGTGTGGTAGATTGCTTGAGTTAGATGAGGAAGACGAACGTGAAAGGAAAAGGAGAGAGAGAGGAGAGAGCGAGATAGAGAGAGAGATAGAGATTATTAGAGTAGAGAGAGATTATCGAGAGGTCGCGCGAATAGACTAGCGATGACGAGAGAGAGAGAGCGATCGAGCTCTCAGATCACTCTCTCTCGGTCTATCTCTCTCTCGCAGCCAACTCCCCGCATACCCGGACACACGGGGAATCCCGCTCCCGTATGTGGGATTGGCATAACCTCGGGTCTGTAATCACGTGACCCGATAACCTCCTTCATACACACACACATACACATACACACACACACACATACACACACACACATACACACACACAAACACACACACACACACAGGCAGGAAGTTTGATTACATACACAAGCAATCACAATCGCAGGCAGACACTTACAGATCACCTACACGCCTCTAGACTTGCACCGACACATACTGTATGTACATGAAGTTTGATTACACATACACAAACGTACACACACAGGACATTTGGTTACATATACACAAACACACACATACACACACACCGCAAGTTTGATTATGCACCCACACATACATTCAGGCTCATACGTAATCTGCATACGCGTACGCACATAGTTGCAGACACACACATGTGCACAATAATGTACAATATAAACTGTATATCTATCTCTTTATCTATCTATCTATCTATCTATCTATCTACCGGTGCTAATGTGTGTGTATTCCCACTTGACACTAATCACTAATTCCGAATAGCTTGACTGTTGATGGAAATGGAGTATAGGGGAGGGGGTGGGGGGGGGGGGGGGGGCTGTCCGAGCTGTCTGTCCTGAAACCATTGCCTAACTATGTTCCTCACTATCAGGTCACCTGTCTGTTTAGAAGTCTGTCTGTATAATATATATACACATAAGGTAGTTATACATAGGGTAGTTATACATAGGTACTTACACATAGGCACTCACCCATAGGCACTCTCGCATTCATCAATACACACCCATGAATATTTGCTCACTAACACACTCACAGAAACACACCCTTACACACACACACACACACACACACACACACACACACACACAAAACCTCTCTCACTCCTTCAATTCACACTCATCTCACACACCTCTGCCTACCTATCTACTCCAGAAATACACATACCGGTACACACTTGAGTATCTCACACACACACACTTTTTTTTTTTTTTTTTTTTTTCTATGTGATTGACACAAAAGGCATAAACTGCACACACACACACACACCCACAAGTTGACACACACACAGGGCCAACACACAACACACACACCAACACACACACACGGAGTTTGAACAAACTTAACTCTACATATCCCTTCCAGAAC
>CM064574.1:5718641-5751623 GCA_032716605.1 Paralithodes platypus | reverse complement strand
ATTGACTTAGGACATAATAAGGAAATGATCAAGAAAGAACGATGTGTATGCGTTCATTTGTGTGTGCATATATGTATGGGTGTGTGTATGTGTGTGTTATTGTGCGTGTGTATGTATGGGGGAAGTGGAAGGAAGGAAGGAAGTAAGAAAGACATATAGAAAATAAGAGAGGAAGGAAGGGAGGAATGAATGAAGGAAGGAAGGAAGGAAGGTGGGGGGAGGGGGTAATAGAGAGATAGAATGGGGAGATAGGAGAGAAGAAAGAAATAAAAGGTGTGAAGGATAATTGGGTGATCCTGACAACTGACATGGTGCCCCCTAGTGTAAATCAGGATTAGAGAGAGAGAGAGAGAGAGAGAGAGAGAGAGAGAGAGCGAGCGCGCGCGCGCGCGCATCTAGTGTCAGAGATAGGAAGGAGTGGAACGGAACAATACAACATTGGCAATATCAATCCAATTTCCTAACATTCCCAACTAACATCACTACATTCTTACCAACCATAATAATAATGACTTTAATATCTGACAGTTTTTTAATCTTATTGTATTATCGTAATCGTGTTACCGTAGACAATCTATTTGTTTATAAGAACAAACAACAACAGCAATCCAAATGCTATGATAACTTGCAGCGATTTCAAGGTTTCAATACATATTTTCCTATGTATATGAAGAGACAAACAGCAATGCTGCCTGTAACAAGTGCCCCCCTCCCACCCACCCCAGAATTGAAAGAATGATAGAATGCCAGATTCAAGATGCGTTAGAGTAAATATGTCTGGATACACGAATCATGAAGCAATCCAAGTCATAGGAAGTAGGAAAAACAGATTGATGGAGAGAGTTTCAGAGCCGACATTATTCACACCAACTCTGTAATACACTTGTTAAATAGTTCCTGAAATATTGCGTAATGCGCTTAGGAAACCCGGTGAATATACATATATATTATTGTTGTATGATCGGTCAAGGCCAGGGGATTTTGTGTAGAGGTTTCGTGTTAGTGTTATTGTTATTATTATTATTATTATTATTATTATTATTATTTTTGAAATAATATGTAATGCGCTTAGTAAACTGGGTGTAGAGTATACAGTCTACAGAATAGTAATGTAGTCTTATAGTTCAAAGCCAAGAGGTGGTGTGTTGTAGGGAGGATGTGTGTTAGTGTTGATATTGTTGTTGTGATGATGATGATGAGTATGTTAATGTTGATAATTACTATATCTATATTTGTAAGATATTTAATAATACCAGTGCCTGATAATTTGCTTTGACCGTGTGTTTATATATAAAAAACAATTGTATATATATGGATAGATAAAATATAGATAATCAGATAGATAGATAAGGATATTAACTCTCCGACATATGACGCGATTTTGAGCCTATTGGGGATACTTTAAAGCCTTTGTTACCATCAGGGGTATTTAGAAACCTTTAGTTTAGTTACTTCAATCTCTGCAGTTGTCTTTGAGTTAGCTGTGGGCAGAAAACTAATATTGGAGAGGTAATTATAAGTGAAAGAACTCTATTTCTTATTGCTAATCTGGCAACCTCTGCGTCATATGTGCGTGAAAGGGTTAATGATAATAGTTCATATATAACCTTCACGAGTTCCCTGCATTATCTTCCCTAAAATAGTACACTTAGGTAATACAAACAACCAGGGTAATTATGTAGTTATCTCTTCCCTTAAAAAAAAGTAGTTACTTCAACTGTTGGACCGTTAGTCGATGAAAATGTAGAATACACCAAAGACGAAGTACAAATGAGTCATGCCCTCAATACCTTCTTTGCATCAGTTTTTACAACGGAAGACCTCATTGGTATCCCTACACCATCGCCGATTCAGATTGATAATTCAGATGTTCTAAGCAATATCACCGTTACAGAGAGAGAAGTATTGAATTGTTTAGATAAACTCAAGGCAAATAAAACGCCTGGACCTGATAAAATCTCACCTAGAGTCCTAAAGGAAGCTAAGGATGAGCTCTCCAAACCACTGACATTGCTATTTAATAAATCCTTGCAGTCTGGAAATATGCCTGATCAGTGGAAGCTAGCCAACGTAACACCGATATTAAAAAAAGGCAGCAAATCCTTACCCAGTAACTATCGTCCAATTAGCTTAACCTCAGTTGTATGTAATATGTTAGAAACACTCATAAGAGACAGACTCGTAAATCACTTAGAGGAAAATAACATACTTAAAGATACTCAACACGGCTTTCGTAAAAAACGTTCCTGTTTAACAAACCTCTCAGACTTCTTCCACGATATCCTCAACCTCTACGATGAGAGTAAAGCTGTAGATATTATATACCTTGATTTTCAAAAGGCTTTTGACAAAGTTCCCCACAAACGTTTACTGCTAAAACTAAAAGCGCATGGAATACAAGATGGTGTGTTGAAATGGATAGAAAATTGGCTCAGCGACAGAAAGCAAAGAGTAGTCATAAACGGTAAGGCATCTAAATGGACCAATGTAAGTAGCGGGGTACCCCAGGGATCGGTACTAGGACCAATTCTCTTTCTAATTTACATCAACGACATAGATGAGGGTCTCACCTGTACAATCTCAAAATTTGCTGACGATACAAAAATTGCAATTAGCGTATTCTCAAAAGAACAAGTTGACGATATGCAACACAATCTAGATAAATTGTCATGTTGGGCCCAAATTTGGCAAATGAGTTTCAATGCAGATAAATGTAAAGTACTACATATCGGATACCTAAATGAGAAAGCACACTATTCGATGAATGGCACTCAGCTTAAGAATGTAAACAGAGAAACCGATCTGGGAGTAACAATATCGAGTAACCTAAAACCGAGTCAACAATGTTCAGAAGTTGTTAAGAAGGCAAACAAAATAATTGGCTTTATAGGCAGGTCATTTGAGCATAAATCCAAAGAAGTTATCCTAACCCTTTACAATTCCTTAGTCCGCCCTCTTCTGGAATACTGCGTTCAATCCTGGTGCCCTTATTACCAAAAAGATATAAACAAGCTAGAACGAGTTCAACGTAGAGTTACCAAAATGATACCTAGCCTGAAGAACAAACCATACAAAGAGCGTCTTAGAGAATTAAATCTATTTCCTTTAACCCAGCGCAGATTAAGAGGTGACTTAATTCAAGTGTTCAAAATCATCAAAGGCATCGACAATATGAACTGTAGTAAGTACTTCACTATCGACCAATCTAATTACACACGGGGAAACGGTTGCAAAATTATTGGTAAATCTTTTAACTCACACGAATCTAAGAATTTCTTCTTCAATCGAGTTGTCAACTTGTGGAATGGGCTTCCCCGAGACGTTATAGACTGCAGCACAGTTGATTCATTTAAACTCCGCTTAGACAAATACCTCGCATCAAACCCGCGACTAACTGCGTTTGTAAATGAATAACTTTATTTTATCGCCCCCTCAGTTACTAACCCATCCGTCCCCTACTAACTTCCTAATCCTGCCACGGACATTAGTTCCAGGGCAGTAGTTCCCTTTCCAATGTTCCCTTACCTACTCTAAACCACTGTTTGGACACTTGATCCTCAGTGTTTTGGAGGACAAGCAACCTAGAAGGGTTACTAGACCTGTTGTTGCTTGATTTCCTTTGTACTCCCTATGCTGTATATCTCCCCTCATGAATAATAACAGTGAGTGAATAATAGACGAGTTGTTAGGTATGAATGATTGAATAGGGAGGTACTGAATAATTTATCGTTATGTATCGTGTCTTGGAATCATATTTGCTTGGGTGTGTGTGTGGGAGGGGCGTATGTTTTTAGTTTACCTATTTGCTTGTGTATGTATGATGTATTGATGTGTATGTGTGCTGTGTGTGTGTCCTGTGTGTGTTGCATTACCGTCGCCTATGTCGGTAGGTAAGAAAGTGGGTGTGGCGTGCGTGGATTGCGACATGAGAGAGAGAGAGAGAGAGAGGAGGGGGGGAGATAGAGTGTGTTTGAGTGAGTGTATGTGAATGTGAGAGTTAGAGAGAGAGAGAGAGCGAGAGAGAGAGAGAGAATGATTTATAGGAATGAAAAAGCTAAGGCATAAAGGAAAGGGAAAGAGTATCGAAAGCCTCCTGGAAATAGAGAAAGGGGTGAATTTATATATCAGGATAGGGGGGGGGGATTTATATATCAGGAGGGGGGATTTATATATCAGGAGGGGGGATTTATATATTCATGTATTTATCTATGTTGTATTTAATTGTTTTTGTATCTATTCATATATCTATTTTATTTATATATTTGTTGTATTATTATTGTTTTTATTTATTTTTTGCTTTGTTATTTTATTACTATTTTTGTTTATATATATTTTTTGTTTTGTGGGGGCGGTTTTATTAGAGTGAATGATGAGATGAGGTGTCAGGGAGGCTTGGGGTGGGTAGAGGAGGTAGGAAGGGGAGGGGGTGGATGGGTGTGGAGGGGGTTACAGAGGTCAGGAGTGGGGAGAGTACAAAGGAGTACAAAGGAAATCAAGCAACAACAGATCTAGTGACCCTTCTAGGTTGCTTGTCCTCCAAAACACTGAGGATCAAGTGTCCAAACAGTGGTTTAGAGTGGGTAAGGGAACATTGGAAAGGGAACTACTGCCCTGCCACTAACGTGGCAGGACTAGGAAGTTAGTAGGGGACATATGGGTTAGTAACTGAGGGGAGGATAAAGTTATTCATTTACAAACGCAGTCAGTCGCGGGTTTGATGCGAGATATTTGTCTAGGCAGAATTTAAATGAATCAACGGTGCTGCAGTCTATAACGTCTCGGGGAAGCCCATTCCACAAGTTGACAACTCGATTGAAGAAGAAATTCTTAGATTCGTGCGAGTTAAAAGATTTACCAATAATTTTGCAACCGTTTCCCCGCGTGTAATTAGATTGGTCGATAGTGAAGTACTTACTACAGTTCATATTGTCGATGCCTTTGATGATTTTGAACACTTGAATTAAGTCGCCTCTTAATCTGCGCTGGGTTAAAGGAAATAGATTTAATTCTCTAAGACGCTCTTCGTATGGTTTGTTCTTTAGGCTAGGTATCATTTTGGTAACTCTACGTTGAACTCGTTCTAGCTTGTTTATATCTTTTTGGTAATAAGGGCACCAGGATTGAACGCAGTATTCCAGAAGAGGGCGGACTAAGGAATTGTAAAGAGTTAGGATAACTTCTTTGGATTTATGCTCAAATGACCTGCCTATAAAGCCAATTATTTTGTTTGCCTTCTTAACAACTTCTGAACATTGTTGACTCGGTTTTAGGTTACTCGATATTGTTACTCCCAGATCAGTTTCTCTGTTTACATTCTTAAGCTGAGTGCCATTCATCGAATAGTTTTCTTTCTCATTTAGGTATCCGACATGTAGTACTTTACATTTATCCGCATTGAAACTCATTTGCCAAATTTGGGCCCAACATGACAATTTATCTAGATTGTGTTGCATATCGTCAACTTGTTCTTTTGAGAGTACGCTATTTGCAATTTTTGTATCGTCAGCAAATTTTGAGATTGTGCAGGTGAGACCCTCATCTATGTCGTTGATGTAAATTAGAAAGAGAATTGGTCCTAGTACCGATCCCTGGGGTACCCCGCTACTTACATTGGTCCATTTAGATGCCTTACCGTTTATGACTACCCTTTGCTTTCTGTTGCTGAGCCAATTTTCTATCCATTTCAACACACCGTCTTGTATTCCATGCGCTTTTAGTTTTAGCAGTAAACGTTTGTGGGGAACTTTGTCAAAGGCCTTTTGAAAATCAAGGTATATAATATCTACAGCTTTACTCTCATCGTAGAGGTTGAGGATATCGTGGAAGAAGTCTAAGAGGTTTGTTAAACAGGAACGTTTTTTACGAAAGCCGTGTTGAGTATCTTTAAGTATGTTATTTTCCTCCAAGTGATTTACGAGTCTGTCTCGTATGACCGTTTCTAGCATTTTACATACAACTGAGGTTAAGCTAATTGGACGATAGTTACTGGGTAGGGATTTGCTGCCTTTTTTTAATATCGGTGTTACGTTGGCTAGCTTCCACTGATCAGGCATAGTTCCAGACTGCAAGGATTTATTGAATAGTAATGTCAGTGGTTTGGAGAGCTCATTCTTAGCTTCCTTTAGAACTCTAGGCGAGATTGTATCAGGTCCTGGCGTTTTATTTACCTTGAGTTTATCTAAACACTTCAATACTTCTCTCTCTGTAACGGTGATATTGCTTAGAACATCTGAATTATCAATCTGAATCGGCGATGGTGTAGGGATATCACTGAGGTCTTCTGTTGTAAAAACTGATGCAAAGAAGGTATTGAGGGCATTACTCATTTGTACTTCGTCTTTGGTGTATTCTCCTTTTTTCATCGACTAACGGTCCAACAGTTGAAGTAACTACTTTTTTCTTTCTGATATAACTATAGAATTCTTTCGGGTTTGTTTTACTTTGATTCGCAATATGTAAGCGTAAGGTCTTTTTACTTTGCTTAATTAACTTTTTGGCTTTGCGTCGTAGCTCTACAAATTTCACCCGTTCTTCGTCATTTTGTGAGGATTTTAATCTATCATTAGCACATTTTTTAGCAAGCAGGCAGTTTGAAATATCTTTATTCCACCATTTGGGCTTATTATTAAGGCCTGGACGCCGTATTTTCGATGGTATGCAGTCTTGCACTGCTTTTAGGTAAGTGGTTTCGAATAACTTCCAAGATGTATTTATGTCGTTATTGTTAATTAAAAAGCTCCAGTCAGTTTCTTTAAACATAGCTCTAAGTTTATGGAAGTTTGCTTTCTTGAAATTAGGGACTTTTTCGATGCTACTATTTGGTTCGTTACTAGTAAAGTTTAAAGTGAAGTTATCGTACGATGGTCGCTGTTACTGAATTCATCACCAACATTCAAATTCTCTATCAATTCTTCTTTTGTTGCAAGTACAATGTCAAGAACGTTATTACCACGGGTCGGCATTCGAACAAATTGATAAAGCGAACTCTCTTGCAAGTTCGTATACAAGTCATGTCCGGAGTGTGAAGTAAGAGTATCGCCCCACTTGGTCACAGGTAAATTAAAGTCGCCAAAAATTACGGTATCTTGTGAGTTACTTACATCTGCAATTTGTTCGTAAATTTCTCGGTCAGTTGGTCAGTTTGCACTGATTGAGCTGGAGGTCTGTATATTAACGCAAGTATTATTTTTGTACCTTTATTATTCTTTATTAGCACAAAAGATGTGTCGACGTTCACAATTTGAGGTTTTGACACGAGGGTCGGGTTAAGACTTTCTTTGATATAAAATAAAACGCCACCTCCATTTTTATTTATTCGGCTGTTCTCAAACATTACATAACCGGGAAGTGAATACTCTGCTAAAAAGTCTCTATCTTGTGTATTGAGCCAAGATTCTGTTATGCCAATCACATCATAATTTTCTGTAAACACTAGTTCCTCTAAATCTGAAATTTATTGCGTATGCTACGAGCGTTTGCATAGAAAACCTTTAAAGTTGCGGTTTTAGAACTCGCAGATCGTTCTTTCATCGAATTTTTGGTTCTGGTCGGATCTACATTTACATTCATGGCTGTCCTCGGTCCTCGGTCGTTATCCCTGACGGTTTTGAATTTGGGTCGTGTTGGTGGAGCTTTATCCAAATTCGCGGTTCTTGACGGATTAGTATTTAATTCCTTTGTAGATTGCCGTCCTCGCTGTCTTCGGTCCTCCTTCCTGGTTGTCCTGTGCCGAGTCGATTTCTTCTCCGAAAATCCTTCACCGCATCGTTGAGAAGACGCCCAAAACGCGCTGCTCCCACCTGGTTCAGATGAACTCCATCATCCGAAAACAAATAGTCATCGTAGTAGAAATTGTCCCAGGTGTCGACGAATCCCACGTTCTCCTTCCTGCAGAGGTTTGCTAGACAACGATTTGTGCTGGTGGCTATGTTGTAAAATCGGCTCTCTACACCGAGCCGGGGGACGAGAGGAGGAGACGAGTGGACGAGGAGGGTAGGGAGGAGTGGGGAGGGGGTTTACAGAGGTTAGGAGTGAGGAGAGGAGGGTAGGGAGGAGTGGGGAGAAGGTAGGCAGGGAGGAGTGAGGAGAGGGTAGGCAGGATGGTAGGAAGGATTGGGGAGAAAGTGTAAAAGAGTGTGTGAAGGGGTGGATATTGGGGGTGCCTATTTTATGATAATTGGGGTAGGAGTGGGGAGAGGTTAAGGGTGGAGGGGAATGGGTAAAGAGGGGGAGAGGGTGTGCTTGGGATGGGTTAAGGTTTTGGAGGTGTTGGAAGAGGATGTAGAGAGATGCATAGAGAATGGGAAGGGAGTGGAATGGATACAGAGGGGAGGAGAATGCCAATGGATAGTGAGAAGATGTGGTGAGATCAGTAGAGAATATGGAGGGAGTGGAATGGGTACAGATGTGGATTGGAAGTGTGCTTGGAATGGTGAGAGTATGTGGAGAGAATGTGGATAGAGTGAAATAGATACAGAGACAGTGGGAGGTGTGGAGAGATGCGTTGAGAATATGGAGGGAGTGGAATAGATACAGAGGTGGATTGGAAGTGTGGTTGGAATGGTGAGAGAATGTGGATGGAGTGAAATAAATACAGAGGAAATGGGAGGTGTGGAGAGATGCGTTGAGAATGTAGATGGAGTGGAATAGAAACAGAGTGGGTGTGTGTGGAGAGAGGTGTGGTTGTGATGGGTGGATTCTGTGAGTGCCTGACTGCATGAATGTGCGCTGCGCAAGGAGTTTTGGGATGAGGGTGGTGGTGGTGGGGTGGGGTGAGAGTGGTGGAGGAGAAGGAGGGAGGAGGAAGGAGGAGGGGAATGGAGGAAGGAAGGAGGAGGGAGATGGAGGGAGGAATACAAAGGAGAAAAAACTGCAACAGACCTATTGGTCCTTACGGGGCAGTTTGGATATCTAAAACTACTAATCCATTGACTACGAGGTAGAGAAAAAGATAGCAAAGAAGAAGAGGAATAGAGGGAAGAGGTGGGGGATGGAGGGAGGAGGAGAAGTGGAGAGAGGAGGGAAGTAGACAAAGATGACGAATAAGAAGGATGTGGGGAGGAGTCAGGAAGAGGAAGAGATAAAGGAGGCGAAGGAAAACTGAGAGTAAGATGAAACAGAGGAGGAAATCGAGGGAGGAAAGGGATGTGAATAGAGGAGAGAGAGAGAGAGAGAGAGAGAGAGAGAGAGAGAGAGAGAGCTAGTTAAGGGGGAGAGAAGGGAAGAAGAAGAGTGAAAGAGAGAGCTGTTCATGTGGATGAGGGACTAGAGAGAGAGAGAGAGAGTTAAAGAGAGAAAGAAGATAGGAAAAGAGTAAATAGTATAAGGTAATGAGAGATGATGTAATCTGCCTAAGCCTTACTTAATCTAACACCTTTGGCAGTTTTGGAGTGGGCTGGTTTTGTTCTACTTCAGAATATGCCCAACGTAAATATAGACAGGGTTATAGAAATACGATTTCAATATGCCAATCCTATGCTGAATAAATCAGTTTGTAGGTAGCATGCCCATAAACATATACACTTTTGAAATGTAAATCCTTTGCTGTATAAAACAGTCTTATCAATTGCATGATTAAATCAACAAGTATCTCGATATTTGAAAAGTATATATGCTCAAATACCATATGATGAAAAATACTACAACTGGTAGAAACGTAAAACGGTAAATTGTCATGTCCTCAACTTTATTAACCGGGTATTATGAACATTGTGTAGCAACATGAATGTGAAACTTATAACGCAAAGGCAGAGCAGATTCCTATGTTTGCAGTAAGTATCGAGAAATCGGCTGATACAGGACTGAAATTACCGTCAGTCAGTCAGTCAGGGTTACCATATCAAATCCTCTTGATAGTAAATAAACGCCGAAAATAGCTAGAATAATGCCAAAACCTCGGAAGTATCGCTCTAAAATGGTTCACATCTCCAGAATATCGCTAGAATTCATGCCGCTAGATGTAAAAAAAAGGCCGCTAGATCGAAGTAAATACCTCTAGATCTAGCAGTAAAGTAGCTAAATTGGCAACACTGCAGTCAGTAGCCAGCCCTTGCTCCTACAAGTTAGTTATATATAAGGTAAACTAATATATATAAGGTAAACTGTAATATATATATAAGGTAAACTAATATATATAAGGTAAACTGTAATATATATAAGGTAAACTGTAATATATATAAGGTAAACTGTAATATATATAAGGTAAACTGTAATATATATAAGGTAAAGGACTGCGAACAAAGAATGACTGGTGTGGAAGAGAGTGGATACAAATTATGTTCCAAGATAGGGAAAACTGGAAAATCGATTACTAAATTGATTAACCCATATGATTTTTTGTTAATTATATCGTAATTGTTTCAATGTATTTGTTGTCCATATTCAGTTATTATTGCCATTTCTATAAGTATCATAATTATACAGTATATAAATGTATTTACCTTTTGCACATAATATTGTCTTTTTAATCGTATGCATTGATTTTTAAACTCGACTGAGTAAAATCGTCTAATGTTAGCCAAAATAATGCATAGAAAGTGTCATTATAAACTGAATTAAATCCAACCTATATTATTTTATTATATTCAAGTAATAACTAAGTCTATAGCCTATATAGACGACCCATCCACCTAACTAAGACTGTCTCAAAATGTCTAGCTCCACTGTATCTTTATAACTTTTAATTACACTTCCTTTTTATGGTAATAGCCTCTATTATATTCTCATTTCCCCTAGCCCCCCATCCCCCTTCTCTCTCTCTTTTCTGATCCCTCCTCCATTCCTCCCTCCTTCATATCATGCCTCAATTCCCTTCATTTCACTCAACCTCCCTCCTCCTCCTCCCTTTTCTTCCTCTTCCTCCCTCCTTCCCTTCCTCTTCTTCCTTCCTGCTTTTTCTTCCACTTCTTCTTCCCTTCTCTCCTTCTTCCCCCTTTCTCTCTCCCTCCATTCCCTCCTTCCTTCCCTCTCCCTGTATCCTTGCTTTCGTCCTCTCTTCGCTTACTTCTCTCTCTCCTTCCTTCTTCAATTCCTTTCTCCATACCATCTCAATATTTACTTATTGCCTTCGTACAAGTTTTCCTTCCTTCTTTCCCTCCTATTTCCTTTCCTTCCTCTCTTCCTTCCCCTCTTTGCCTTACCTACTGTCTTCCTTGCTCTGGCCTCTCTTTCTCTGTCTATCCCTCTTCCTACTTCCTTTCCTGAATCTCTTTAATATATTCAGTCCCATCCTCCTGACCCATTTTGATTTCCTTCTTCGTATCATATCTCCTTCATTCCTTTGCACCTTCCTTCCTTACTTTCTATCTTCCTTTCTTCTTTCCTTCTCTTTCTTCCTCTTCCTTCCTTCTCTCTTCTCTTTCTTCCTTATGCTTCCTCTTCTTCCTACTCCCCTTTGTCTTCCTACCCTAGCCCATTCTTTCTCTGTCTGTCCCTATTCCTACCTTTGCACTCTATCTCCCGTCTGAGTCCTGGCATTATCATCTCTCTCTCTCTCTCACACACCCCTTTTTCTCTTATACACACACGACTGCTAACCACGAGTTTCTTCCCATGCTCATCATTTCCTGTTCATATACTACTACTACCGCTACTACTACTACTGCTACTACCCACACCAACGCCACTACTGCTACTACTACTACTACTAACCACTATTATTACCACTATTACTAATAATAATAATAATCATAAGCCAATAAACCTCAGAAATTGTCTCTAAATTGAAATGGGTGTATTCTGATTACGGATTCCTCCCATCAATATTAGGCGCATTTGTCCATCGTCTCTGTTCTCATGCTTGCTTCCCTTCCCTTCTCTTCCACAAAAACCAGGCAAATAATTTAGGTGACGGGAAAAGCTATCTGATAATTTTGAGAGGCTTGTATAGTTGCTTTGTTTGTATCATGTGGTTGTTTATATTATAGAAGGGGATATACAGGATTGCGTGAGAGGGAAACACAGAAAAAAGGTAGACTTTTCCAAAACTCCATTAACCGCTTGAGGACCTCATCACGTTTCCTAACCCTGTCTAAGTCCACCACTCCCTGGCTCACTCCCCAATCCTGCCTACCACCCCATCATAACACTTCCTAACCCTGCCTACTACCTCCACCACTCCCTGTCACTCCCTAACCCTGCCTACTACCTCCACCACTCCCTGTCACTCCCTATCTCTGTCTACTACCTCCACCACTCCCTGTCACTCCCCACACTCTGCCTACCTAGCTATGAGAGTGCCGCGCGCGCTGCTGCTCTCTCTCTGCCTTGCCCTGCCTCGCCACAGCTTCCCCGCGCTACAGGACAGGGAGTCAGTTGCCTCCCACCATCACTAGCGCGCCAAACCACGCCACCACACCACGCCGCCACCACCACGCCACCACCACCACCGTCGGAGCTGTCGGAGTCGGAGTCATCATGTTACTTCGTCCGCTCCTCCCCGTACCACCCCCACGGGAAGACTGAAGGGCCGTCTGGGTGCTCCCCCTCCCCTTCTCCTTTTCCCTAGTTACCCCTTTCCCCAGCTTTCCTTCAGCTTTCCCCCTTTTCCCCAGATTTCCCCTTTCCCTTACCCCAGTTCCGGCTATCCCTGTTGCCTAAATTCCCCTGCTTTCCCTTCCCCTCCCATTGTCCCCTTTAGCCTCCAGCCGCCAGTCCCCCTTTCCCTTGATCCCTCGCTATCATTTCCTTAATCAGGAGGGCCCTCTCTCTCAGGGCTTCTCATTTAACATCCCTGGTCCACAGTGTCCCAGAGACCACTAACGTATGCACATCCCCTCCCAAACCCCTTGTAGCTCTTTGTCCTCGGCGGCCCATCCCTTCAAAACGTCCCTCCTCGAAATAGTTTAGTCTAGCCAACACCCATCCTCTGTCCGCCCATCCAGCTCATTCCACAAACGACTCACTCAGTCGTGTCATTGAGCCCACCAACCCTCGCAAACCCAAACGGGACAGCAGACAAACAGACCGTTGACAACAGAAGGCCAAACAACCAGTGTCTCTATTCGTGGATAAACTTCGTCAGGGAAGATTAACGCTTAAACTTACTTCGCATAATAAAGACTAGACTTTTCGAGTGGCAGTGGTTGTGGCAAAATATTAAGTGGATTTGTGTGCGTGTCTACGATAATTGTGATATAAGTAATTAAGCATAATAACCCTTGTGCTTTTAACGCCAATGTCTGACGCCAACGAAGAATGCTAGCCTAGTGACGTTCCTTCTGCTGGTGTCACAGATCAACTCGCGTTAACAGTTGTACAAGCTCGTTATTCCCGAATCCGTCTTCATTTATACATACGTAGCAGAGGTAGAGTGTGTGTGTCAGTGTTCTGTGCATAATTATATTTAAATATTTTGTGTACCTGATGTTCGCTTCTACAATACGTCCAATCCTCTTCCTCTCAAACATACCTTGGTGAATTTCCTCGAGAACGAAGGATTTTGCCGGAACTTCTTCGAGAACGACCACACGAGAAGATTTTTAGAAGAACGAATTTTTGGAACGACTTTGGAAGAAGACTGATTCAAGAACGACTTTTGCGAGAACGGCATCACGTTGAGAACCCCACGAGAACGGCTTTTACAAACACGGCAGTACCAGGAGAACGTCTTGACGGTAATTTTATGAGAACGGCATTTTTGGAGCGCTTTGATCGGAAGAAGAAGAATTGCTTTTTGAGAACGACTAGCTGAAAACAGAAAGACCTTTTGAGAATGGTTTCATGAGAACGGCTTTTTTGGAACGATTTGATTAGAAGAAGAAGAACCTTTCGAGGACGACCTGCTGAAATGCTTACGTAGGTCCTCCTCGTTGCCAACTCTGTCCAGGTCCCCAATGCCTCTCTTCCAACTCCATAAACGTCCATGTGTCCACCCCAACCCCGAGCTTCTCTCCGTCTCTTGATTAATCACACGTTCGAGGCCTTGTTTACCTACCTAGTCTCTCTTACAACAACAACAACAGTATCCTCATCTACAAGCACAAAAGCCTTCATCAACATCGGCAACCTCTAAGAAGAAAATAGCTGCAGTCACAAACAACAACGACAATAACAACAACAACAAATCAACAACAACCTAATTTACAAGCACAAAAACTGCATTAACATCAGCAACTTCGTAAGAAAAAAATTGCTGTAGCATCAATAACTACAGCAACAACAATAACAACAACAAATCAACAACAACAGCTACCAACGCACCTCATCTACATCGGATAACTCTATCAAGAAAATAACTACAACTACAGCAACAACAATAACAACAACAACCTCAAATACATTAGTCATCTCCTCAACATTTCCTGACCTCATGGCATCGCCAGGAACTTCATAAAACGTTGTAGATCCCTCTAGCGTTTCGGGTGGCGCAGAACCCTTCTTCAGAGACACTGTTTAATTCTGGGAGAGGAATAAAGTGCTAAGTGGATAAGCGAACCAACACAGTGCTAAAGCGAGGATATTAGAAATATAGTGTTACAAAGAAAATCATCAGAAAAATAAAATAAAGTGTTGAAGGGAAATCAGAGAAATAAAATATAATTGTGGTGAATAAAACGCGAGAAAACATATGACGAGAGAAATATAGTGAATTTGTCCTTTTGGAATTTCTAAATAATAGTTTGATATATATTTTAGCATAGTAAAGCTATTGGTGAACAGATTGGTAATTGAATCTTTGTTGGATATCACAATGGCGATTTGTGAAACCTATTACTCGAAACAACAGTACGAGAAACAGGATTTAAATTTTAGTGTTTATTTGTTCTGGCTTTCTTAAAAATCCCAACAGTGAGTAGAAATATACTAACAGTGTATCCAGCATTTTATTCCTTATCATTCCAACTCCTGACGGCACAAGAACAAGCCTATAAATAATAGAAGAAATATTCCTTTATATATATCTCTATTGTTCTCCTCCTTCCAACTCCTGACGGAGAAGAGGAGACTGCAAAAATAAGAAACAAGAGTCTATTAGTCTCCGTTTTTCGTTCTTCCCCATTCCAACTCCTGACGAAGAAAGGGGAGCTTAAAATAACAGAAAAACAGCATCTATTTGTGTCACAGTTCTTCGTTTCTCCCCCACCCCATCCTAACGAAGAAGAGGGAGCTAAAAAGAACAAGCACATATACGTATTTCAGTTCTTCGTTTCCCCCCACCCCCCTCCTGACGAAGTAGAAGACTGTCTGATCGTGGCGTCTCCTAGGGCGGGACAGTGATGGTTGCGGGCCCTGGTGCTCGATGGGTCGCGTTGGTGCCCTGGTCGCGAGTATGAGTGGAGATCGTGTCACCCCTCGGGAAGACCCCAGTCCCCACACTGTAGTTGTGGTGGACGGGGGGAAAGACGGGGCTCGAACCTCCGTGTGGGAACCCAAGGACAGTCAGGGGGCGTGGACGGATGGCAAGTCACTAAAGGAAAGGAGGGATACACTTAAGTGGAGTCTCAAACTCTCCCTGGATACCGAGTCCAATAAGGAAAACGGCGAGGGACTCAACACACTCAGTACCAATGGACTAACCAGTGCCAATGGAGCGCCAGGCCTCAAAACACTAGGACTCGGCAAGGAGGTAAATTAATGCCCTTTTGTCGTTAATATTGATTCATTATGTATGGGTTTCAGTTTCTTTTCCTATGCTGTATTTATATAATTTGTATTTAACCATTAATACATTCTGCCATTAATCATCGTATCATTCATAGTTTTTTCTCTGGCCATTCTATTTTCATGTATATAATTCGTCATCACATTCTTGTACTGTGGGTATTGTTTTGAATTTATTATTAGTGGTATACTTAAAATTGGCACAAATAGGCGTTCATTAGGTCTGTGCCTGTATTTCCTAATTAAAAAAAGTCATGTTTCATATCATAACAATTCATCCTCGTTCTTAGATCCCATTAACCCCTTCAGGATTATGACACATTTTTATATTTTATTCTGGCTATTTATTAAACGATTTTATTCAGTTTAGGAAGAACGTGGGGGAGCTGGAGAGTTAATGAGATACTTATTGCCCCTTTGGTTCATGTAAAATTCATAAAATCGTCAAATGCTAGCCAGAATTATTGTTATAAAGCATGATAATCCTGAAGGGGTCCTGAAGGGGTAAATGAAAGCAATGTTATTGTATCCTGTTTCGATTAAGTAGGCCAAAACTCTTGAATATTAACCTTTATAACTCACAAGCTACGAGAATATTCAAGCTAATATTTCTACCGCTTGGGAAGGGCCAGCCAGGGAATAGGTGTGGACATGCACAGCCCATTTGCTCTACCCTATTGGAGTTAGAGAGGTTAGGGATCAAGCTTTCTGGCCTATTTAGAATGAACGGACTATAGTAAGAAGAAGAAGAAGAAGATGAATAGGGGAATAGAAAATGAAAGAGGAGCAGGAGGAAGATGATGATGAATATAATGTACAGTCACTTAAAAACAAATGTGGACACCCTTACGTTTTTCTCCGTGTTCAATTATATCTATTTGGATCGATTTTTGGATGGAGTTCACCTTTCAATATATAGCATATAATAGTTTTGTAGTTGGTGTATAGAAAATGGTATTCATAAATTGGTTTCCCGAGACATACTATATAATTATAAATAGGTGAGGTCCTCGTATTTGTAGGAGTGACTGTGGAAGAAGAGGAAATACGAGAGTTACTTCAATACTCCATAAGCACATTCACCTCTAAATCAATCATAATTATTGTCTTTCCATATACTAAACTCATATTAAATAATGACTCCATAATCAAATACACTTCTAATTACCCCATAATCAAATACACTTCTAATTACCCCATAATCAAATACACTTCTAATTACCCCATAATCAAATACACTTCTAATTCCATCGTAATACACTTCTAATTACCCCATAATCAAATATACTTCTAATTCAATCATAAATTTGCATACATATATAAAATCAAGGAGTGTATAGAAATGCATACATATATACAATCAAGGAAGGTATAGACATTTGTGTGACCGACTGTACATAACGGGTACCCATTCCCGCTCTCTCAATTCCCTTTACGATCACGTGCCTTACACATAGGCCTACTACCCGATACCAATAAATAGTAACTTTATAGTACTCTCTCTCTCTCTCTCTCTCTCTCTCTCTCTCTCTCTCTCCAAATATTATCCCGTATCTAGTAATCATACTTTGCCATTCTGACTTTATACTGCAAACTTTATATTTTAATCTCACTCACTCTCACCCTCAATATCACTCTCAAAATCTCTCTCTCTCTCTCTCTCTCTCTCTCTCTCTCTCTCTCTCTCTCTCTCTCTCTCTCTCTCTCTCTCTCTCTCTCCAAATATTGCTTTATCTATATTTTTCTCTTGCCTTAACACAGACTATGGTTTCCTCTCAAACCATCCCATTCTCATGTTCGTGTTTAATGGTATTTTATATCGATTGAAATATACAAGCATGTAATCTTCCTACATATCCCTACCCTATGCAACATCTGACAGATAGTAATATAGCACAGAGCAAGCTAAAGGTAATGACATCCGGGACATGACTTATTAGCGCGACCGTACATATCTTGTTATGTAGTAAGTTTGTGACAGTTAGACAGGGAAGGGGAGCCTGTGTTGTCCATGTATATGTCCTGGAGAATTAGTTAGGGAGAACTTTGGGTGGTGTAGAATTGAATTAAGGGGAGGTTTCTAGTTTGTTTCCTACTCCTCCAGCAATCTTAAATTTTCACCCCCTTGACCCTCTTTCAAGATAAATTTGTACATTTTTCGGTAGAAAAATGTCCCGGCCGAAGGCCGATTACTCTTAAATTACAGGCTCGCTATCGCTCGCCAGGGTAAAATCGACACCTAAATGGCACGAAAGGTCTTAAAATTGACAGAATGGGGCGGAAATTCTTAAAAATCACCAAATTAATGGGGCAAACGTCTTAAAATCTCAAAAGCAATGGGGCTAGACATGAGGGAGAAAGGGGTCAAGAAAAAAGTCCCTCAAGTGAAAATCTCCCCTTAACTCATTGAGTACCGGTGCCGTCCTTTTAACTTAACTGTGGCTACTATTAGACGATATTATTCAGATTAAGAAGGTCCTCCAGCAAATGAACAGGCTTTGAACTATATCCCTTAACCCTTTTTACTACCACAGATCCTTCTTGCACAAAATCGCCTATAAGACACACACACGGTCGCCATGCCCTCTGGAACGTGGATGTAAATGAAGCGAAGGAAGAGAATGGCGTACTGGTAGGAATACAAATTAAGCGGAATGCCGAGAGACCATGAATATTTTAAAGTCCCCCCCTCGCTTGATTAAACCTTGTAAATTCCGTTTTCTATTGTCATTAGGTCCTGTTAAGTATATTAGTTAGGGGAATTTCAGGGGATATGAAAATGTGTATTATTTAATGTATGGATAATTTACATGGCTTATTACTTTTCTTTAGTGAGTGAGCCATTGGATTAGTAATTGCCTGTACAAAATCGTCTGTTGGATGACATGATATGGACCAATTTGGGAAGAAAATATTTAGAATATACAAAAAAAAAAAAAAATTCGTCCCTTCGATCATGAAAGGGGGAGGGATGTGCTGGTGCGGAAAAGAGAATGGTTGAGTACTAGGAGGAGGAATACAAAGGAATACAAAGGAGAACAAACTGCAACAGACCTATTGGTCCTTACGGGGCAGGAGGAGGAGGAGGAGGAGGAGGAGGAGGAGGAGGAAGAGGAGGAGGTAGGGAAGGATGAAAAATAAATTTTGGAAACGAAACTATAGTAATCGTGGAGAGAGAGAGAGAGAGAGAGAGAGAGAGAGAGAGAGAGAGAGATGAACGTGAAGAAATAAGTTCTGGAAGCGAAAGCAAAAGTTAATCGTGAAGTTGAAAATGGCGTCCAATAGAATGTTAAAAAAACAAAAAATACGGATTACTTATAAATAAAACAAAATTAAGATGAAAAATATGAAAGGAGAAAATTATGTTGATCGTAATTTTAGAGTTTTAAACTGTTACATGAAGGGTAAAAACATTGTGAATAACTGGTAAATGCCATCCAAAACCATAGATTGCTATCAAGAGAGGAATATCAATTAAGAATATTAAGTGGAAATTAATTCGAAAGGAGGTACGCGGATGAAGGCAAGACGTTTTTATAAGTGTGTGTGTGTGTGAGAGAGAGAGAGAGAGAGAGAGGGAGGATAAATACCATCACAGAGAGAGACAGAGAGAGAGAGAGTTAACAAAGGCTGCGGTATACATAAATAATAGACTCCCAGCAGAGACTCACAGTCAAGGCTCCTCGGGAAACGATTGATGATGTGGAAAAAGAGAGAGAGAGACTGTAAAAGAGAGAGATAGAGGAAAAAGAGAGGCATGATGATAATGGAAGAGGAGTGAGGGGAGAGAGAGAGAGAGAGAGAGTGAGTGAGTGAGAGTGAATTATAGTGGAAGGAAGAGGCTGGAGAGAGAGGGTGAGTGAGATGAGTGATAATAGTCGAGAAGGAGGAGGAGAAGAAGAAGAAGAAGAAGAGGGGTAAAATATGAAAACAATTGAGATGGAAATAACAGCAAAAAGTTAGGAAACATGGAAGCAAGGAAGGAGGGAAGGAATGAAGAGAGAAGGAGAAGAAGGAAAGAAGGAAGAAACGAAGGAAAGAGGAGAAGAAGGAAGGAAGAAAGAAGGAAGAGCAGGAAAGAAAGGGAAATAGAAGGAGACAAAAACCTGTGGCTGCGAGAGAGAGGAAAAAAAATAGTGAGGTGGAGAGAGCAAGGAGAGATATCAATTATTCAACCTAACAAGCCTTGGGAGTGGTGGAGGAGAGAGAGAGAGAGAGAGAGAGAGAGAGAGAGAGAGAGAGATTGTAGTTTTCGATAATATTAGGTATATCCATTTTCATTACTATAATCTTAAGGTAAAAATAAACAGCTAAGTCACCATACTATACAATGCAATAGGCCTATATATATAGAATCCAATATTATATGGTCATCAACTTCTAAGATTACTAATCATTTTGTGGAGTAGCTGAGAGTCGATAAGAAAACGCTTACAGACTGCTTAATCGGGGAAGATATTGAAAATCGCTGGGCAAGGAGTGGAGCTGACTTCTAATAGCCTTACTGACTGGGGTGAATACTAACTGACCCTATGATTGACTGTACGACTGACTGTGACATATTCAGACATTCATTTTCCCCGCAGCATCCAAGAGTGGATTCACCTTCCATCTCACGTAGTTAATAGCCCCACTCTTGATTACTTTAGCAATAGGATCACTAATCATTATCTCCCTCATCCTAATCCTTGACCCGATCCTATCCCTTGCTCCTAATTCCCCTGCACAAGCCCCGCATATCATGCTGCCCGAGAGCAGCCCTCTGCGGATCCCCCTGACAAGACAAGACTATATAACTGTATGACTGACTGACTTCAAACTTACTGATTGGTAATTTAACTGAATAACTAAATGACTGACTGACTGATTCAATTAAGTCACTATGCACAATCAAATTCAATAGTTGGCCGAAAACCATAAACTTTAATGGATGTGAAATCTAGAGAGAGGAAGATAATCTTACATTTCTACATAACACAGGAATTAGCTTGGCAGATCCTTCTGAAGCTGAATAATATTGTCTGCCAGTAAACCAAATGATAGCACGATGGCGTTACTGGGATGAAAGAAATAGCAACAGTCGGCATGGGTTTTCGTGAGATATGTTATTTTCCCAGTAAAAAAAAATGAAAACAAAAAAAATAAAAATAAACACACACACACACACACACACACACACACACACACACACACACACACTCCCTCGACCCCTTCACGAATAAAATACAGTCGTTAGGTGAGATATAATAAGTGTTTTTTAATCCCTATAATATCTACTAACTCACCATTTAATCTCTTCCTTATTGGGGTATAATTCGAGCCTTTGTTCAGAATTTCCCCGTGTGTGTGTGTGTGTGTATGTGTGAGTGTGTGTGTGTGTGTATGTGTGTGTGTGTACCTTCCTTTGCTAGACCATTAACCTTGTCCCAGATATTAAAGGTTACAAAGGTGTTACTAATTGGACCATTCCGCCTCTATACCTGCCGAGCTTCCTTCTCTCTCTTGGGTATTACTTGCGGAGAGTTTTTAGCTTGCCCCCTCAGCTAATTAAAACAAAACACGCGTCTCCCCCAAACCCCTTCAAGCTAAGAAAAAAACCCGCCCCTACACTCTTAATTTCCCTTTATCGCTATCGTTTTCACAGGCGAAATTGACACCTGCATTGGCGAAACGTCTTATAAACATCAAACTAATATTGCAGAATTTTCTACAATAGCCAGAGAAATGGGGCAAACCAGGGGTCCTTTAAAAAAATGTCCACCCTCGGTTAAGATAGGATTAAGTTTTTCTGTAGTCGGGTTAATTCTGCTCTTTTACCCCAGATTTTAGAGATTTTAATACTGTAGGTGGTTCTAATTGGCCCATGGCGTCTTTTATACACCTGCCGTGCCTTCTTCTCTTTAGGGTATTATTTTTTGGGAAGTTTTTCTTTTAATGTGTGTGTGGTGCGTTACGTTGCGTTCTCTCTCTCTCTCTCGCTCTCTTTCTCTCGCTCTCTCGCTCTCTCTCTCTCTCTCTCTCTCTCTCTCTCTCTCTCTCTCTCTCTCTCTCTCTCTCTCTCTCTCTCTCTCTCTCTCTCTCTCTCTCTCTCTCTCTCTCTCTCTCTCTCTCTCTCTCTCTCTCCACACACCATAGCATCACCATCACTATCACCACCACCATCACCACCACATTTACCGCCACCACCACTATTATCCTCACCATCAACACCAATACCATCACCACCACCACACCACAGCAAACCTTCATTGGCCGGAACAGCTCAATTTGGCCGTAGCAGTTGATTTATCCCAATTAACACCACTTCGTGCTGTGTGACCAGCCCAGGGGAAGGAGTCAGGAATGGGAACGGGGAATGAGAATCGGGACTGGAATGAGGAATAACTGGAATGGAATGGGGAATAGCACGTACTGGAATGGGAATTTGGACTGGAATGGGCATGGGAAATTGGAATATGATGGGGAATTAAATTTGGAAGTCAGAGTGATAGTCGGTCCTAGAGATCCTTCCGTACACTGCATAAAATCGTCTAGTAACAGCAAGAAAATACTGAAGAAACGCGTCATCATATCCTGAAGGAGATAAATATAATGATCTGGGTGTAGCATTAAGGGGCGATCTCCACTTGAGGGATTTTTTTCTTGACCCCTTTCTCCCTCATGTTTAGCCCCATTGCTTTTGATATTATAAAACGTTTGCCCCATTAGTTTAGCGATTTTAAGAACTTTCACCCCATATTAAGACCTTTCGTACAATTCAGGTGTCGATTTTATCCTGGCGAGCGATAGCGAGCCTGTAATTTAAGAGGAACCGGCCTTCGGCCGGGGAATTTTTCTACCGAAAAATGTACAAATTTATCTTGAAAGGGGGTCAAGGGGATGCAATTTTAAGCTTGATGGAGATCTAGGGAACAAACTAAATACCTCCCCTTAATTTAGAAGCGCCCACTTTGTTGGAGTGAGAGTTAGCGGTAATGGTTACGAGAATATACGCCGTGTTCAAGACCTGCATTGCTAACAGGGATTTGATTAACGAACGCGTTGAACCCTTAACCCTTTATAAACGAGCGCGTTGAACCCTTAACCCTTTATTAACGAGCGAGTTGAACCCTTAACCCTTTATTAACGAGCGAGTTGAACCCTTTATTAACGAGCGAGTTGAACCCTTAACCCTTTATTAACGAGCGAGTTGAACCCTTTATTAACGAGCGAGTTGAACCCTTAACCCTTTATTAACGAGCGAGTTGAACCCTTAACCCTTTATTAACGAGCGAGTTTAACCCTTTATTAACGAGCGAGTTGAACCCTTTATTAACGAGCGAGTTGAACCCTTAACCCTTTATTAACGAGCGAGTTGAACCCTTTATTAACGAGCGAGTTGAACCCTTAACCCTTTATTAACGAGCGAGTTGAACCCTTTATTAACGAGCGAGTTGAACCCTTTATTAACGAGCGAGTTGAACCCTTAACCCTTTATTAACGAGCGAGTTGAACCCTTAACCCTTTATTAACGAGCGAGTTGAACCCTTTATTAACGAGCGAGTTGAACCCTTAACCCTTTATTAACGAGCGAGTTGAACCCTTTATTAACGAGCGAGTTGAACCCTTAACCCTTTATTAACGAGCGAGTTGAACCCTTTATTAACGAGCGAGTTGAACCCTTTATTAACGAGCGAGTTGAACCCTTAACCCTTTATTAACGAGCGAGTTGAACCCTTAACCCTTTATTAACGAGCGAGTTGAACCCTTAACCCTTTATTAACGAGCGAGTTGAACCCTTTATTAACGAGCGAGTTGAACCCTTAACCCTTTATTAACGAGCGAGTTGACCCCTTTATTAACGAGCGAGTTGAACCCTTTATTAACGAGCGAGTTGAACCCTTAACCCTTTATTAACGAACGAGTTGAACCCTTAACCCTTTATTAACGAGCGAGTTGAACCCTTAACCCTTTATTAACGAGCGAGTTGAACCCTTAACTCTTTATTAACGAGCGAGTTGAACCCTTAAACCTTTATTAACGAGCGAGTTGAACCCTTAACCCTTTATTAACGAGCGAGTTGAACCCTTAACCCTTTATTAACGAGCGAGTTGAACCCTTAACCCTTTATTAACGAGCGCGTTGAACCCTTAACCCTTTATTAACGAGCGAGTTGAACCCTTAACCCTTTATTAACGAGCGAGTTGAACCCTTAACCCTTTATTAACGAGCGAGTTGAACCCTTAACCCTTTATTAACGAGCGAGTTGAACCCTTAACCCTTTATTAACGAGCGAGTTGAACCCTTAACCCTTTATTAACGAGCGAGTTGAACCCTTAATCCTTTATTAACGAGCGAGTTGAACCCTTAACCCTTATTAACGAGCGAGTTGAACCCTTTATTAACGAGCGAGTTGAACCCTTAACCCTTTATTAACGAGCGCGTTGAACCCTTAACCCTTTATTAACGAGCGCGTTGAACCCTTAACCCTTTATTAACGAGCGAGTTGAACCCTTAACCCTTTATTAACGAGCGAGTTGAACCCTTAATTAACGAGCGAGTTGAACCCTTAACCCTTTATTAACGAGCGAGTTGAACCCTTAACCCTTTATTAACGAGCGAGTTGAACCCTTAACCCTTTATTAACGAGCGAGTTGAACCTTTAACCCTTTATTAACGAGCGAGTTGAACCCTTAACCCTTTATTAACGAGCGAGTTGAACCCTTAACCCTTTATTAACGAGCGAGTTGAACCCTTAACCCTTTATTAACGAGCGAGTTGAACCCAACCCTTTATTAACGAGCGAGTTGAACCCTTAACCCTTTATTAACGAGCGAGTTGAACCCTTAACCCTTTATTAACGAGCGAGTTGAACCCTTAACCCTTTATTAACGAGCGAGTTGAACCCTTAACCCTTTATTAACGAGCGAGTTGAACCCTTAAACCTTTATTAACGAGCGAGTTGAACCCTTAAACCTTTATTAACGAGCGAGTTGAACCCTTAACCCTTTATTAACGAGCGAGTTGAACCCTTAACCCTTTATTAACGAGCGAGTTGAACCCTTAAACCTTTATTAACGAGCGAGTTGAACCCTTAACCCTTTATTAACGAGCGAGTTGAACCCTTAACCCTTTATTAACGAGCGAGTTGAACCCTTAACCCTTTATTAATGAGCGAGTTGAACCCTTAATCCTTTATTAACGAGCGAGTTGAACCCTTAACCCTTTATTAACGAGCGAGTTGAACCCTTAACCCTTTATTAACGAGCGAGTTGAACCCTTAAACCTTTATTAACGAGCGAGTTGAACCCTTAATCCTTTATTAACGAGCGAGTTGAACCCTTAACCCTTTCTGTACCGGAAACGTCTTATATATTCTAACTATATTTATTTCGACGATTTTGAGCAGTTTAAGATGGATTTGTGGTAGTATAAAGGGTTAAGTGAGATAGTTCGAAGCCTGTATTTGCTGAACTAAATCGTCTAATACCGGTAGTAGGCAGAATAAAGTTAAATGGACGTCGCCTGTACAGAAGGGGTTAAGGGGAGGTTTTTAGTTTGCTCCCTAGATATCCTTCAAGCTTAACCCTTTCACGCATGTATGACGCAGAGGTTGTCAGATTAGCAATAATAAATAGAGTTCTCTCACTCTTATAATTACCTCTCCAAAATTAGTTTTCTGCCAACAGCTAACTCAAAGACAACTGCAGAGGTTGAAGTAACTAAACTAGAGGTTTCTAAATACCCCTGATGGTAACAAAGGCTTTAAAGTATCCCCAATAGGCTCAAAATCGCGTCATATGTCGGAGAGGGTTAAGATTACACCCCCTTGAGCCCCTTTCAAGATAAATTTGTAAATTTGTCGGTAAAAACATTTACCGGCTGAAAGCCGGTTCCTCTTAAATTACAGGCTCGCTATCGCTCGCCAGGATAAAATCGACACCAAAATGGCACGAAAGGTCTTAAAATTGATAGAAATGGGTTGAAAGTTCTTAAAATCGTCAAAATAATGGGGCAAACGTCTTAAAATTAGAAAAACAATGGGGCTAAGTATGAGGGAGAAAGGAGTCAAGCAAAAAATCCCTCAAGTGGACATCTCCCCTTAAGAATCACTGCCACCGTTCGACTCTCTCTCCCTTTGGTTCTATTCTCAGTTGGCGGGGATTGGGAGGCACTTTTCCCCTTTATTGCACGCTCGGCAGGAAACATCGACACCCTTATAGCACGAAAGGTCTTAATATCGCCAAACTATAGGAGCGAATGTCTTACAATCTCCAAACTAATGGAGCGAATGTCTTACAATCTCCAAACTAACGGAGCGAATGTCTTACAATCTCCAAACTAACGGATCGAATGTCTTACAATCTCCAAACTAAGGTCTTAATATCGCCAAACTATAGGAGCGAATGTCTTACAATCTCCAAACTAATGGAGCGAATGCCTTAAAATCTCCAAGCTAATGGGGCTAAGCATGAGAGAGAGGGGAGTCCAGGAAAAACAAAACATTAACGGTAATACCATAACTTGTATCACAGCTCATCATTCAAGTTGGAACAAAGCAAAGTGATGACTTGATTTTCAAGGAACAATCTGCTGGGAATAATTTGATTTATCGTCAACTCTGTCCTTCATTCATATGCTATAACTATGTATCATTTATATTATAGGTGAATTATAGGTGAATTATAGGTGAATTATAGGTGAATTATAGGTGAATTATTGGTGAATTATAGGTGAATTATAGGTGAATTATTGGTGAATTATTTTAGAGGCTGATATTATATAGTTATCTATCTGGTAATGCACTATGGCGATTGGTAGCGTTGCAATGTTTATTTATGCATTCGTTTATCATTAGTAGCCTAACGTGTGAATAAAACATGTGTCAATGGATCACAGATTTAATTCCTTTACTTTTGGCAATGTCATGTCAGCCTGGCGTAACATCTTAAAACACAACTTCTGAATATTATTACACGAGTTTATACGGGTTAGGAAGGACCTGTGGAAGGGAAAAGGTTATTGAGGATCTCATTTGTTTGCTTTTTTTATTTCCCGCCATTCCACATCTTTTATTTCCCGCCATTCCACATTTTTTTTTCCCGCCATTCCACATCTAAAGAAAATCATGTGACGTTTCTTTCCCGCCATTCCACATCTAAAGAAAATCATGTGACGTTTGACGGAATAACACAATAAAATGGAAAGTTTTGCTGACTGGTTAAAAACGCAGCCTTTACAGCTTGTCCCTCTGGTCTAAATTGGTTCACTTTCAAAACAACCTTCTTTTTTGTATAGGAAAGGTGGAGCCGTTTTTGAGAACAGCCCTTGAAAACCTGCCGTCAAAATTTTGTGAACTTCTTTCAACTGTTTGTGTGTCTGTGTGTCTCTGTGTTTGTTTGAGAGAGAGAGAGAGAGAGAGAGAGAGAGAGAGAGAGAGAGAGAGAGAGAGAGAGAGAGAGAGAGAGAGAGAGAGAGTTACACAGACACAGAGTTACACAGATACTCAGACCACACAGGCCTTGCGATCCCTACTAGGTGATCCGGCCTTAATACTTACTAGACAGGGACAGTTTATAGTAAAAGAATAGGACAGCAAAGTAGAAGAGAGAGAGAGAGAGAGTATAAAAGATATAGAGAGTTGTCAGGACAAAGTCAGAAGGCAAGTCGGAGGGGACAGTGAAACAGGATGCAACAAAAACAAATTATTTTGTGAATGTGGGTAGAAATAACAGAGAGAGAGAGAGAGAGAGAGAGACAGAGAGAGAGAGAGAGACAGAGAGAGAGAGAGAGAGGAAAAAATCGACACCTGGATGGGGATAACTGTCTTAAAACAGTAGGCTTAATGGGGTCGAATGGATACAGCCCAGAGAGAGAGAGAGAACAAACAACGTGAGCAATTGTGTGATTATCCAACTCAACGCTAATGTACAGTCGGCCAAATAAGTGATGTCGCGGCTCCAAGTATATTTATATCAATAATTAGTATCAGCACTATCTAACCATTAATTCATCGTTTCGAGTGAAATATATAACCATGTTCCTATCTTTACACACCCTTTGCAACATCTGACAGATATTAATACAGCACACAGCGAGCAAACCCTAATGACAGCGACGACACGACTTATTTAGCCAACCGTACATGGTAGAATACTTTAATCAGATTAATGAAATGGAGGTTTTTAGTTTTCTTCCTAGACTTCCATCATGCTCAAGAAAACACCCCCAAGATAAATGTGTAAATTTGTCGGTAGAAAAATGCCCCGGTCTCCTAAAGTACAGGCTCGCTATGGCTCGCCAGGAAAATATCGACACCTTAATGACACGAAAGGTCTTAAATTTGCAAAGCTAATGGGGTAAATGTCTTCAAATCTCAAAACTAATGGGGTTAAACATGAGGGAGAAGGGGGTCAAGAAACATATCCCTCAAATGAAAATGTCGCCTTAAGGCTAGCCAAGTGATACAATGTCAAGTTCACAGAAAACGGGTTTTGGCGGGAAACGCGTGACATTTGGCTGTCTTGGCTGGGTACCCAGAGAGGCCAATCAAATCACCTTCCATATTTAACTCTAGGGGATCGTCATAAATATTTTCACTATCCACAAGCAACATACTGATATTGACTTAGTGGTTTAATAGTTTAGTCGATTTATAAGTCGCGTTTTTCTTTTATCGTATGCAAGTGTTTGGGTGAAGAACTATAAGACTCTCGCTTCATTCCCAGAGGCGGCAACACTCGGTAAAGACGCATCGTTCTTCCCGTAGTTATTTTTGCTTCTTGTGCGTGATATTCGAGTGCCAGAAGGGCTGGAAGAGGCTAGTGGTGGTGTTTGACGAATAGCGGACGGTCTGAGAGGAGAATCGGAAGGAAATAGGCTGAAATAAGGTGAGAAATGGGTGATATAAGTAACCCCTTCAGGATATGGTAATGCAATCTTGTATTATGTTCGGCCTATTATTAGACAATTTTAGGCAGTTTAGGAAGGACCACTAGGAATGGAATGGGTAAAAACTATGGTAATTAACCCCTTGAGAGGATTATGACGCGTTTTGACAGTATATGCTGGCTACTAATAGACGACTATATTTACATATATACACTGACCACACAGACCTTACAATCCCAGCAAGGTGGTCAGGACTTAATTCTAGTAGAGATAGCTATCCCGAGAGTAAGGGACAGTGGAAGGAAAGGATAGCAAAGAAGAAGGCTCTCTCCCCACCCTCCGTTACTACCACATCGTTCTATTATTGGTTATTACCTAATCCATCCCTATTTCTCTGTGGTATGAGTCTAGATTTTTTAAAATGTATCTATAGATACTATCTATTACTTTATTTATTTTATTTATTCACTTTATTAATTATACTGTGAGTGAAGAAATATTTGTTGTATCCAGGTTTGCTTTCTTACCTATTATTTTCAACTTGTTTCCTCTTGTAGAACTCTCTTTGGCTATCTTAAATAATTTATCAGGGTTAATGTTACTGAATCCTTTTAAATTCTTAAAACACTCAATCAGTTGAACTCTTATCCTCTGTTTCTTAAGTGGAGAGAGAGAGAGAGAGAGACTGATATACGGTATATATATATATATATATATATATACACAGTATATACAAGCACACATAGGCATCTATTCTTTTGACTCCAACTCCTGTGTTGTTTCGCCTGTATATGTGTTGACACCCTCGCCATTTCACGCCTCCACTCTTTTAGTTCTACCCGTATTCAATATATAGTCATGTTTCTCCTATACATAGTTAAATCTCTCACTCTCACTCTCACTCTCACTCTCTCTCTCTCTCTCTCTCTCTCTCTCTCTCTCTATATATATATATAGAAAAATAATGACCAAGTTAAGTTTATATATGTGAGACAATGGTTCCTTGTCCTCGGTCCAGTCACGCAGTTAATTGGGTTTGTCAGATAATTTTCTAGGAGTACAATTTTTATAATACAATGTTTGACATATTATGAACATTGTTTCCAAGTAAAATACAGCTAGAGTCATTGTAGGCGCTTTAAACATTATAAAGCTTAAATTTTAGCACTCCCAGCCTTAAATTGCTCTCCAAAATTGTCGGAAAAAGCGTCCATGTGAATCCTCCTTTAATTGGGTGACACCTAGATCCGCCTAGCACACTTATTTTTTCAGGCTAACTTTTTTTTTTTCTTTTTTTTTTTCTTTTTTTTTCTTTTTTTTCGCCCACCACCTTTATGATTCAACCCGGGCATGATTCAGCTAATTTATTATATTATGTATCTCTCTCTCTCTCTCTCTCTCTCTCTCTCTCTCTCTCTCTCTCTCTCTCTCTCTCTCTCTCTCTCTCTCTCTCTCTTCTCTCTCTCTCTCTCTCTCTCTCTCTCTCTCTCTCTCTCTCTCTCTCTCTCTCTCTCTCTCTCTCTCTCTCTCTCTCTCTCTCTCTCTCTCTCTCTCTCTCTCTCTCTCTCTCTCTCTCTCTCTCTCTCTCTCTCAGCGGTATTATACAGGGTGATTGAGTGATAAGGAGTGAGTAAATGAGTAAGTGTGTGAAGTGGTTAATGAATGAGATGAGTCTAGTGAGTGAGGGAAGGTGGGCAATGGACGAGTAAAATGAGTAGGTGAGAGAGTAATGTAGATGAGTGAGTAAATAATGTTAGTGAGTTAGTGAATAATTTATGTATGTAGTTGAGTGAGTAATTAAGTGAGTGAGTTAAGTAGGTGAGTGAATAATTAAGTAAGTAGGTGAGTGAGTAATTATAAAAGTGGGTGATTGATTGAGTGAGTGAGTAAAATGAGTAAGTGAGTGAGTTGGTGAGTAAGTATGTGGGTGAGTGAGTGAGTGAGTAAGTAAAGTGAGTGAGTGAGTAAGTAAAGTGAGTGAGTGAGTGAGTAAGTCAAGTGAGTGAGTGAGTAAGTAAAGTGAGTGAGTGAGGATGGGTGGGACGGTCGATTACATTAGTCGTGTGAAAGGGGAAGGCAAATCAGGTTACCTCTGTGTCCAGGGTCAGGTGAAGTGAAGTGAAGTGAGGTGAGGTGAAGTAAGGTGGGGTAAAATTAATGGAAGTGAGTTGAGGGAAGGTTATTTGTAGTGAGGTAAAATTAATCGAGGTGAGGTGAGGTGAGATGAGGATATTTGTAGTGATATAAGAGGTAGGAGAAGTGAAGTGAAGTGAGGTGAGATGGTGCAAAATGAGGTTAAGTAAGGTGAGGTAAAATAAGATGAGGTGAAGTGAGGTGAGGTGAGGTGATTTGTAGTAGAGTGAAGAGAAATAAGATGAGATGAGGTGAGTCGGAGTGAGGTAAAATGAAGGAGAAGTGGGGTGAGGTGGATTTAGATGAGATGAGGTGAGTCCGAGTGAGGTAAAATGAAGGAGAAGTGGGGTGAGGTGGATTTAGATTATATTGATAGTGAGGTAGGATGAGGTTAGTTTATCGTGAGGTCATGCGGTAGACGTAGGATGAGGTCAAGTTAGGTGAGGTGAGGTGACTCCACTGCACTTCTCCTTTTTCCTTTTTTTTTTTTGTTTTTTTTTTTTTTTTTTCCCTACTCTTATTCTGAACGTAATTTGGGCGACTCTTTAGTGCTGTGTTATTTTGAATCGTCCGAATTTTGTATTTTTATCTCTGCTTGTGTATTATTTGTATTATTTGTGTTACTTTTGGTAGCTTTATAGTTGATGTTATGTTCTGTTTTATACATGATATAAAACAAAAATGCTTTTCGATTCCCGTATAGTGGTTATAGAGAAGTTGGTGGTGTGATTGTGTATGGTAGATTGTGATTATGCATGGTAGATTGTGTTTATGTATGGTAGATAGTGATTGTGTATGGTAGATTGTGATTATGCATGGTAGATTGTTATTGTTGTTGTTGCTGTTCCCCAAGCTGCCTGGCCGAACAGCCCCAAGGCCCCGAGCAAGGCCAAGGCCATAACCGAGCGCCCCCACAGAACCCTCCCTGCCGACCACAATAAAGCCTGGGTGACCGAAGTAGCCTGGGTGACCGAAGCCACTCCATGGCGGGGAGCTGGGGAGGGTGAGGGAACGCCCGGGAAACCAAAGCCCCACCCTGTGCCCCTCAGCAATTATGAAGAGAAAGCTGAGGGGCAAAGGAAAAATATGACGCTTTGGCTTCCAATCTTGGTAGATTGGGAGGTCAATCCACGGAAGAGACGCCGTCACTTGAGATCTAGAAAATATATAAGTAAAAGGAACAGTCAGAGTAAGCTATGGGTATGGCAGAGATCGCTCAGTTCTCACTCTGATAGACCAGCCCATCACCACATGACTAGAACCCAATCCTCTCAGCAACAGCTAGGAAAGGCCCTAGAAAGCCGCCTTTGGCGGGGGTTAGCTCCCCTATTTCAACCCCTTTCGGGGTTGGGCACCCGTCCTGGTAGATTGTGTTTATGTATGGTAGATTGTGATTGTGTATGGTAGATTGTGATTGTGTATGGTAGATTGTGATTGTGTATGGTAGATGGTGATTGTGTATGGTAGATGGTGATTGATTCTAGCATTATTTTTATCCTTTATAGAGAGTTTTTGTCATTTTTAACTTACAGGTTACTTAACAATGGCGATTCAAACCCTTAGACTTGTATACCATTAAGTTTAGCTCGCAAACTTTCAGTGAGTGGTTCGCAATTCAATATTATTTCTGTTAATGTTTTCACTTGCTCGTGTTTTTGTTCTCTCTCTCTCTCTCTCTATCTATCGATCTATTTATCTATATTTAGTTATCTATATATCTAGTATATTGTTAATGAGTCACTTGCTGTCACTTCGTATGGATCTTTACACTGCGATTCCTTTTATTCGTTCTCTTATCTTTCTATTTCTCTTTCCCCCTTCTCTCTTCCTCCCTTCTTTCAGTTTATTCACTCTCGCCATCCTCTCTCTCTCTCTCTTCCTCCCTTCTTTCAGTTTATTCACTCTCCCTCCTTCTTTCGCCATCCTCTCTCTCTCTCTCTCTCTCTCTCTCTCTCTCTCTCTCAGTTTCTCCAGTTTCTCTCCCTCCTCCACCCACTTGCCAAAACCAGCCACCAATTCAGGAAAAGATTTACATTCGTGTAATTCAACGTCAAGTCTGGTATTGAGAGCTTGGGGGCGTGTGTGTGTGTGTGTGTGTGTGTGTGTGTGTGTGTGTGTGTGTGTGTGTGTGTGGCTGCCAGAGAGAAAGAGAGAAAGAGACTGATATGTGTGTTGTGTGTTTGTCTGTCTGTATGTTATGTGTTAGTGTAGTGTGTGTATGTGTGTGTGGGTGTGTGTGTGTGTGTGTGTGTGTGTATTGCGTGTGTTCGGTATTCATGTGTTTGTGTACAGTATTCGAACCTTGAAAAGGAATGAAGTTTGTACATATCCCGTGATTGCTTGAGCTTACGCTTGTCTGACTGCATGAGTGTGTATGCT
>CM064574.1:5701141-5716141 GCA_032716605.1 Paralithodes platypus | reverse complement strand
CCTTTGAATACGCCCACTGTTTGTTTACATTGAGAGCTCTGTGATTCCCATATAGTCCCTCTCTATCTATCTATCTGTTTCTCTCTGTATGTAACTATATATCAATTTTTATATGTACGGTATCTATCTATCTATATCTATTTATCTCTATCTATTTATCTATATCTATCTTTCTATCTATCTATCCATCTCTCCCCTCCCTCCTCCCCACTTCAGCTCCCCTCTCAATCTCCCCATAATTTTATAACCCACACACACAAAAAGCAACACTTACGTCGTCCTTTGTGTATATCTATCTATCTATCTATCTATAGCTAACTAACCATCTATCTATCTCCCCCTCCTCACACCCCATCCCCCTCCACTTCAGCAACCGTTTCAATCTTACCCCATGATATAAAAACACACACAAACATTACGTATTTCGTACTTTTGGGTTATCTCTCTATCTATCTAACCATCTCTCCCTCCCTCCAACCCCACTCCCCCCACAACTTCCTCCTCCTCCCCCACTTCAGCACCCCTTTCAATCTTCCCACCAAAATATATACAAAAAACCTACACCCACAAAAACCGTGGAACACTTATGCCGTGCTTCCACCCAGATATTCTTGGCTCTTTAGGGGATTGTGTCCTGTATATGTTAACAGAAGGGTTTTATGTGTGTGGGTGTGTGGGTGTGTGTGTGAATTAAGAGATGGTTTGTTATGTGTGTGTGTGTGTGATGTTTTTTTCTGTGTGTGTGTGTGTGTGTGTGTGTGTGTGTGTATATATGCTGTATATTTGTATAGAGGGTTGTGTGTGTGAGTGAAATTCTTGTGTGTGTGTGTGTGTGGTGTGTGAGTGTGTAATTGTTGTGTATGTGTGTGTGTTTTAAGAGAAGATATATTTGTATGTACGTGTGTGTGTGTGTGTGTGTTGAGAGAGAGAGAGAGAGAGAGAGAGCGAGAGCGAGAGCGAGCGAGGGACAGAGAGCAAGAGTAGAATGGTAATAGCGATGGAGATTTTGATGAGGTCGGTGTTATGGGTTATGGTGTTGTTGTTGTTGTTGATTGTGATAGCTGTGTGGTGGTTGTGGTTGTGATTGTGGTAGCCGGTGTGGTATAAGTTGTGGTTGTGATTATTGGTCTTGGTTAGGGCAGTTGTTGTAGTTACAGTTGTGGTTTTGGTCGTGGTGGATTTTAGGATAATATTATTTGTCATGATACCGAAATCCAGTACCCCCAAAATGTGCAACGTGTACGTACTCCTTTATGCAAGCTAAGAATCCTTCCCTTGATTTTAGTAACGTTTATATTTATTCTAAAAGTAATAGGCGCTGAAGCTGTGTTAATGATGATTACAGCAATTACAGCCTAAGTAATACTGGTAGTGCTTGAGGTAATAAGAATGGTGATTGGAGTGGTGGTAATGGTGGTAGTTACGACTCTCCCATGTTTTAGGATTTTTTACTGCTTATTATTATTATTATTATTAGTAGTAGTAGTAGTAGTAGTAGTAGTAGTAGCAGTAGCAGTATTGAGGGCTCTTTATTGTTCTAGCGATTCCCAAACTCTTGTGTGTGTTTACAAAGCATTAAATATTCACGGTCGCACAAGTCAGTCAACTGGAACTATTGCCATATAAGTGGGCCGAAATAATTTGTAGTACGATATGTTCATCAATATTTGTATTAGGGTTCGTGGTACTGGTGATGTTTGTAGTAATTATTAACGGAATAGTGGTGATTTGAATGTTGGTAGTTGGGGTAATATTGCGGTACTTTTGAGTGGTGTAATGTTGGTAGTTGTGGTAGCTGTGATGTTGGTAGTTGGGATCATCACATTAATTTATCATCATCTTAGTGCCATCACCAGCATCATTATCATCATCACCCTCATTGTCATCATCATCATTTCTATCAGTATTGGCCCACTAACCATCGTCCCACCACCGAGTCCTTCCCTACCGGTATTTTTAGAAGTTAATTGAAATAGGTTTTAGTAATTGGGTTTCTTTGATGTGTCACCTGCCCTGTCCCTCCTTGTCGACGTTTTTATGGGCTTTCCTTTACTTTCTTGCTTTTATTTACCTTTTTACCCATTCTTGTCCTTACCTTTGTGTATTTTTTAACTAATTTCTTTCAGATGTAACTTCTCTTTTTCCTTTATTTTTCTTCCTGTTTTGACCTTTTCCCTCAATGTTTGCCTCGTTTTTTGTACTGTTTTTCTTCTCTCTTGCCTATTTTTTTCACTTATTTTGTCTCTTATTCGTAATTTTGTTTTGTGCACTTTGTTTTAGTAATGGTATTTCTTTGATCAATGTGTCACCTGCCCTGTCCTTCCTTGTCGACGCTTTTATGGGGCTTGCCTCTACTTTTCCTTACTTCTCACTCTTTGGTATGCATTATTATTTGTTTTACTGTTATTTATTCTTTCTGTGTACTTGTTTCTAGCCTATATTTGTTTTTACTTTTGGCTCTGGTTTTGTTTTCTTCTTTTTCTGACTGTTTTTGTCTAGTTTCACTTGTTTTTCTGTTGTGACGTTTTCCCTGTACCTTTTGCCTCTTGTATCACTGTTTTCCTTGATGTTCGCTTCTTTTGTTGACAGTGTTCCTTCTTTTGCCTCTGTTTTCATATTTTGTTAGTGATTGTATTTCTTTTAGGTGTCACTTCCCCTGTCCCTCCTTGGCATGGCTTTTATGGCGCTTCCCTTTACTCTTTCCCTTTTATTTTCTGAGGTTCTTTTACATCCCGTTTTCTTTTATTTTCTGAGGTTCTTTTACATCCCGTTTTCTTTTATTTTCTGAGGTTCTTTTACATCCCGTTTTCTTTTTGTATTCACTTTTTTCTTTTCCTTTTACTCATATTACTTTTTTTATATTCTGTTTTTCTTTTTCTTCCTTGTTGCTGTTTTCTATGCCACCTTCCTTTACTGTGTCCCGTTTATTTTATTTACTTATCTTTCGTTTGTCTTGACTTCTCCTTCTTCACTTTCTTCTTTGGTACCCTTTTCGATTTGTTTTCTTTTATTTGTTTTTACCTTTGCATTTGTTAGTGTTGGCTTTCTTTCATTTGTTTTTACCTTTGCATTTGTTAGTGTTGGCTTTCTTTCATTTGTTTTTACCTTTGCATTTGTTAGTGTTGGCTTTCTTTCATTTTTTACCTTTGCATTTGTTAGTGTTGGCTTTCTTTCATTTGTTTTTACCTTTGCATTTGTTAGTGTTGGCTTTCTTTCATTTGTTTTTACCTTTGCATTTGTTAGTGTTGGCTTTCTTTCATTTGTTTTTACCTTTGCATTTGTTAGTGTTGGCTTTCTTTCATTTGTTTTTACCTTTGCATTTGTTAGTGTTGGCTTTCTTTCATTTGTTTTTACCTTTGCATTTGTTAGTGTTGGCTTTCTTTCATTTTTTTTTACCTTTGCATTTGTTAGTGTTGGCTTTCTTTTATGTGTAACCATTATTAATACTTTCGATTTTATCTTTTTTGTTTTCTTACTCTTCATTCTCCTCCTCCCTGGGTCATAAAGATCGCCTGTTGACCTTTGAACTACAACATTTACATCCTATAGTGCTCACAGTTTAAGGGGAGGTTTTTAGTTGATTCCCTAGACTTCCATCAAGCTTAAAATTACTCCCCCTAAACCCCCTTTCAAGATAAATGTGTACATTTTTCGGTAGAAAAATTTCCCAGCCGTAGGCCGGTTCCCCTTAAATTACAGGCTCGCTATCGCTCGCCAAGAAAAAATAGACACCTAAATGGCACGAATGGTCTTAAAATTGACTTAAATGGGGCGAGGGTTCTTAAAATCGTCAAATTAATGGGGCGAACGTCTTAAAATCTCAAAAGCAACGGTGCTAAACATGAGGGAGAAAGGAGTCCAGAAAAAAATCCTCCAGGTAGATATCTCCCCTTAACCTGCACATTAAGGGGAGGTTTTTAGTGTGTTTCCTAGACTTCCATCAAGCTTGAAATTACACCCCCATGACTCCCTTTCAACATAAATTTGTACATTTTTCGGTAGAAAAATGTCCCGGCCGAAGGCCGGTTCCTCGTAAATTACAGGCTCGCTATCGCTCGCCAGGAAAAAATCGACACCTAAATGGGACGAAAGGTCTTCAAAGTGAAATAAATGGGGTGAAAGTTCTTAAAATCGCCAAACTAATGGGGCGAACATCTGACAATCTCAAAAGCAATGGGGCTAAACATGAGGGAGAAAGGGGTAAAGAAAAAAATCCCTCAAGTGGAAATCTCCCCTTAACACACACCTTCATTCGGATCCTCCTCTTCCTTCTTCCTCTTCTTCCTTATCTTCCTCCTCTTCCTCTTCCCTCATCCCTCTCTCTCCTCCTCCTCCTTCTCCTCCCTGGATCATAAAGATCGCCAGTTGACCTTTGACCTATAACATCTACACCAGTGGGGGACATCCTGTAGTGTTTACAGTTTAACCTTCACATAAACACATACCTTCCAACGGCTCCTCCTCTTACTCTTTCTGCTCCTCCTCCTACTTCTCCATGTCTCCCTCCTCCTCCTCCTACTCCTCTTCTTCTTCTTCTCCCTGGGTCATAAAGATCGCCTGTTGACCTCTGACCTATAAAATGTACATCCTGTTGTGCTCATAATTAAACCATCACATAAACACACACCTTCCTACGGCTCCTCCTCTTCCTTCTTCTTTCTCTCCTCCTCCTCCTCCTCCTCCTCCTGCTCTTCCCTCTTCTTCCTCTCTCCTCCTCCTCCTCCTCCTCCTCCTCCCCCTCCCCCTCCTCCTCCCTGGGTCATAATCCTGCGTTAATCTCTAACCGGTTTGGTAAGATGATCCTCAGGGTATTAGAGTGTTGAGCCTATAATTGGGCTTTGTAATTGGGGTTGTGTGGGACAGGGATCTGCCTTGCTTAGGCCAATCGGCTTTCTGCAGACTCCCATTTTCTTATGTTCTTATGTTCTTATAAAGCTCGCCAGTTGACCTGTGACCTTTAACATCTACACCACTGGGGACATCCTTGTAATTGTGTAACCCATTCAGTACTGGTGATGTACTTTTCATCGTTTTCTGAACACTATTACTCGATTGTATGCAGCTTAGGAAATAGCTTGGGTAGCTCAAAGGATTAAAGGGAGATTTCCACTTGAGGGATTTTTTTCTGGACCCCTTTCTCTCTCATGTTTAGCACCATTGCGTTTTAGATTTTAAGACGCTCGCCCCCTTTACTTTGGCGATTTTAAGAACTTTCGCCCCATTTCTGTCAATTTTAAGATCTTTCGTGACATTTAGGTGTCGATATTTTCCTGGCGAGCGTTAGCGAGCCTGTAATTTAAGAGGAACCGGCCTTCGGCCGGGAAATTTTTCTACCGAAAAATGTACAAATTTATCTTGAAAGGGGATCTAAGGGGTGTAATTTTAAGCTTGATGGAGGTCTAGGGAACAAACTAAATACCTCCCCTTAAATGATACAGTCGGTAGTCCATTCTAAGCTGAAGAAAATCATCTAATAGTTGCCAGATTATAATAAAAAGGACATCACCGGTACTGAAGGGGGTAAACTCGTCTATTGGTAGCCAACAGCCAAGGGAGAAACAGGTCGTGGTACAGACAGGGTTAAGGGGCGGATTTCCACTTGAGGGATTTTTTTCTTGACCCCTTTCTCCCTCATGTTTAGCCCCATTGCTTTTGATATTATAAAACGTTTGCCCCATTAGTTTAGTGATTTTAAGAACATTCACCCCATACCTTCACCTTTCGTGCAATTCAGGTGTCGATTTTATGCTGGCGAGCGATAGCGAGCCTGTAATTTAAGAGGAATCGGCCTTTGGCCGGGACATTTTTCTACCGAAAAATGTACAAATTTATCTTGAAAGGGACTCAAGGGGGTGTAATTTTAAGCTTGATGGAGGTCTAGGGAACAAAGTAAATACCTCCCCTTAACGAGTACCAAACATAACTATACCTTTACGCATGAATAAATGTGAATATTTTAGCGGACAAGACACGCAAGTAGAGAATATTACTATGGATATGAATATTATTATGATTAATGGGTGTGGTGGATGGCCTAGAATAAGCATTGTTTTAATTGTGTGTGTGTGTGTGTGTGTGTGTGTGTGTGTGTGTGTGTGTGTGTGTGTGTGTGTGTGTGGGTGGCTTACTCTGAGTATTTGTTTTATTCCTGTCGTGTATGTGTGAGTTTGTATGTGCACTGTATGTGTACTGTATGTGTGTGTGCGTGTGTGTGTGTGTGTGTGTGTGTGTGTGTGCTTGAGAGCTACTGACAAAGAGGGGCGAGAGAAGAGGAATGAAGTGGAGAGAGAGAGCGAGAGAGAGTATGAGTAAGGCAGAACTTAGGGGGAGCTAATTATTATTATTAGTGAATTATATAGAAACGTGTTTTAAAAGTTAATACAAAAACAGTAAGAGAGAGAGAGAGAGAGAGAGAGAGAGAGAGTATGAGTAAGGCAGAACTTAGGGGGAGCTTATTATTATTAGTGAATTATATAGAAACGTGTTTTAAAAGTTAATACAAAAACAGTAAGAGAGAGAGAGAGAGAGAGAGAGAGAGAGAGAGAGAGAGAGAGAGAGAGAGAGAGAGAGGTGGGTGTACACGTTCCAACTCAATTATCGAACTTAGGTACACACACCCCTAATCAATAAAGTTACACATACACACACACACACACACACACACACACACACACACAGGCACTCACTCACGCACACACACACAGGCACTCACTCACGCACAGACAATTACATCATTGATCCGATACTTCGCTGTTTCAGAAACAAATGTGTGTGAGTGTGTGTGTATGTGGGTGGGTGGGTGGAGGTTTGTATGCGTGTGTTTGTGTGTGTGGGTGTTTGTATGTACAAAGGAGTACAAAGGAAATCAAGCAACAACAGGTCTAGTGACCCTTCTAGGCTGCTTGTCCTCCAAAACACTGAGGATCAAGTATCCAAACAGTGGTTTAGAGTGGGTAAGGGAACATTGGAAAGGGAACTACTGCCCTGGAACTAATGTCCGTGGCAGGATATATGTGGGTGTGTTCGCGCGCGCGCGTGTGTGTGTGTGTGTGTGTGTGTAATACAAAAGTTGACACCAATCTGTACTTCATCACTACATTAATTTCTACTTTGTGTCCGGTGGTGTGTGTGTGTGTGTGTGTATGTGTGTTTATGTATGTGTTGTTGTGTGTGTTTGTTTATGTGTGTGTTTGCTAGGGCATACATCCTGGCGAGATCTAATCAGTGTGTTTGTTCTGACCTACAGTCATAAAACTGCTGTTCTCGTTGGCTGTGTGAGAGAGAGAGAGAGAGAGAGAGAGAGAGAGAGAGAGAGAGAGAGAGAGATTACAACGAACGAAAGAAGAAAATGAAACCAAGAAAAAAATTATCCAAGAAAAAAATTCAGAATTTACAAAGATAATCAAAATAGAATACGTAAATGTGTGACTCTACTGAAAGGGTTAACTGATTTGACTTTCCATTCCTTCCACATCTTCATCTACTGCCTGACCCAGCCTGACCCCCCCCCCCCTTCCTGACCTTGCTGAGTGTAATACAAATAAAAGGAGTACACAGGAAATCAAGCAACAACAGTCCTTGGGTGTGTAGGGTTGGGTCAGATGGTGGCATGGTGTAGGCTCTTTTACCCCTTTATGACCTATTGTGTAGACCCGGAGGACTACACAGACAGAAAAGAATAGTAGTTTGGGTAGATTAGAGATACCAGACAGATAGACAGATAAATATGCGTACATAGATAAATAGACAGATAGATAGATAGATAGATAGATAGATTAATAGATAAAATTAATGTGTGGCGGAAGAGTAACGATAACATAATATATATATATATATATATATATATATAAAGAAACACCACGGAGCCCGAGAGGATAATAAGAATATTAAATGTGATAGGAAAAATGAGAGAGAAAAAACAAAAGATGTAGAAAAAAATCGAGTGAGATGGCCAAGATCCTTTTCTCTTTATGGGTCATTCTGTAGCTGATGAGGTCAGTCTGGGGAGGGGGGGGGGGGAGAGGAGAGGGGGAAAAGGAGGAGGGGAAGGGAGAGGAAGAGGAGGTGAGAAGAGGGAGGAGAGGGGAAGCAGGAGGAGGAGGAGAGAAGGAGGGAAGGAGGAGAGAAGGAGGGAAGGAGGAAGGGTAGGAACAGGAGAGGGGGAGTTGAAGGTAAGGGGAAGGGGAAGGAGTAGGAAAAGGAGTGAAATGCTGACAAAAAGGGGAAAATAAGGGATAGAATAGTACAAGAGAGAGAGAGAGAGAGAGAGAGAGAGAGAGAGAGAGAGAGAGAGAGAGAGAGAATATATAAAGGAAGCATAATAAATAAATATTAGCCTGGCCCAGGAGACGTTTACGAGAGACTAACCCGAGCGAATGAGGTGGAAGAGATGATGGTGATGATGATGGGGGGGATGATAGAAGGAAAGGAGAAGAAGAGCGGAAGAAGAGAGAGAGAGAGAGAGATGAATAACCTGAGCGAATGAGGTGGAAGAGATAATAGTGATGATACAATGAAAGGAGAAGAAGAGAGGTCAAAAGAATACCGGAGCAAAGAGAAAAGCTTTGAACAAGAACTATAAGTGGACAAATGGAATAAACTTGAAGATAGAGAAATAGTGAAAAATATAAGATTAATTCTTATAGATAGATAAACTCTCTCTCTCTCTCTCTCTCTCTCTCTCTCTCTCTCTCTCTCTCTCTCTCTCTCCTTAATCATCTCAGGAGGTACTTTCCTGGATAAACTTAGTCCCCCAGCCCCTCAGAGGCAGGTTAACTAGGTCAGACAGGGAGACACGAACCATCAATTAGCAGGGATAATTAGACACACTGTTTAAACACCTTTGGTATTGTTGAGAATATTGTGTTCTTAGTTTACTCCCAAGTCACTTCTTACTATAAATGACCACCCCTCAGGCCTCCTTTGTAGGTATACAAATATAATGATAATACATAAACAAGGGTTGGGTAACAGTATTATCACCAGTTAATATACTACAGGTATATTTGGGAGAGTGATATCTATATATATATACTGATATATATATATATATTACCCAAACCAAATATATATATATATATAAGATATATAATGTATACAGTGTATATATATACTGTATATATATATATATATATATATATATATATATATATATATATATATATATATATATATATATATATATATATATATATATATAATTATATATATAACCAATCTCCCAGACCCACTTTCATGCTAGATTTGTACAACTTTGGTTTATAGAAAAATAGAATGTAAATATACAGTATGATCCCATTCGCTCGACAGAAAACTAAAAACCCTGAGGTACTTTTAGGGTAAACTAGGTCAGACAGGGGGACACGCACCGTCAATTAACAGGGGTAGTTACGTACTCTGAAAACCTTCCTTACGTTCCATTAGACGATTTGCATAAGTTTATAATCTATCTATGAGACTCAAATGGGTAAATACAATTTCAAGAAACCCTCTGAATAACATAGGTCAAAAGAAAACAAAATCCTTACTATTAATTAATTGAAATATCACAATAGCTCAATAGAGGTCGGATCAGATAGTGTTAATGATCGATGTTTATAATTACGGGCGGACAGGACCCACATTTATACGATACATTACACTGTGCATTTTGTTTGAATTTCACCGGGATATATTTCACACACGCCCACACACACATACACACACACACCCACACCCAAACACACGTACGCGCGCGCGCATATACATATACACACACGCACACATGCAAACAAAATGTTTCTCTCTCTCTCTCTCTCTCTCTCTCTCTCTCTCTCTCTCTCTCTCTCTCTCTCTCTCTCTCTCTCTCTCTCTCTCTCTCTCTCTCTCTCTCTCTCTCTCTCTCTCTCCTCCCCCTCCCTCCCTCCCTCCCTCCCTCCCTCCCTCCCTCCCTCCCTCCCTCCCCCTGGTTGACAATGTAGGCAGTCCCATCACCGTAACAATAGGGCCCCGGAGTGGTCGTTGTTGTTGGAGTGTCACTGTGACTTGTTAGTAGGAAGAGCTGGGTGGCTGAGGGGGTAGAGGGCGCGGTACATTGGTGGTGGGCCAGACGATCGAATCCCCTCTCTGGGCCGGTCGGGTTTGTGGGGTGGATACTTGCATGTTTGCCTTGTTTGGTCCAAGGGAGTTCTCTTTGGTCTTCCCCTGTTTCGCCCCATTAGTTTTGAGTTTTCAGACGTTTCACCTCATTAGTTTGGTGATAAAAAGACTCTTCAACCCATCCAGGTGTTGATTTTTATCTGTGCGAGCAATAGCAAACTTGTAACTTAAAAGAAATCGGCCTTTGGCCAAGACATTATTCGTTCAAAAAATGTACAAGTTTTGCTGGAAGGGTGTGTCTAGGTGGGCATTTTTAAGTTTGAAAGTTTGAGAAGGGGGTTTTGTTAGCGCAGGGGACAAACTAAAAGGCTCGAAAGTGGCAAAAGCAAGCACAATCTTCAATATAGAGTATAAATAACCCCTAGGACGTCAGACCAGAGAGTATTAGAGATTTAATTAATATTATAGACATTAATTACCTTTCTATCTATCTATTGCCTGACGCCGTGATCCTTTTAATTACCTTTCCATACCTTTATAACCCCATATTTGTTTAGAGCAAAGTAAAAGTGTTAAAGGGAAGGGTAGAAGCAGGTGTCAATAAAGTTCCATAGGTCAAAGGTCAAGGTCGGCTGGGTCAGGTGGAGGAATATTGAATAAGGTCATATATCGCGATAGTGGTAATTGTACAGGATTTTGCGATGTTAAAATGTTAGCTATAATAATTACAGTATATATATATATATATGTATGTATATATAATAATACTAATAATGAATATCGTAATAGTAACGAAAACCACATTATTAAGTACCGGTATTACACAATAATAATGCTTCATATGATGCTGCCAGCGTAGTTGATTATACCATTAATATCAACCAGAACAGACCCCCTTCATATAATGGTGTGGTAATATAGTTTATAATATGTGTGGTGCAGGAAATGGTGTGCAATATTATTCACTGGTCCGGTCCTGGCTACCTGTTGCAGACGTTGTTATTGTTGTTGCAATCCTGTGTTCTCTCTCTCGCTCTCACGCTCTCTCTCACTCTCTCTCACTCTCACTCTCACTCTCTCTCTCTCTCTCTCTCTCTCTCTCTCTCTCTCTCTCTCTCTCTCTCTCTCTCTCTCTCTCTCTCTCTCTCTCTCTCTCTCCTGTTCTACCCCTCGTTCATCTTCATTTCCCTCCACTAGTCTCCTTGGCCCCATCCTTCTTTCTCCTTTAGACGTTTTTAAGAGAGAGAGAGAGAGAGAGAGAGAGAGAGAGAGAGAGGGGGGGGGGGCAGAGAGATAAGGAGAGGAAAGGGGGGAGTGCGAGTTCCATAAATTTACATAGACACACTGACCACACAGATCGTACGGTTTCAGCGAAGTGGTAAGACACCCAAAGAGTAAAGAAAGGTGGAAGAGAAGGATAGCAAAGCACAAGATAGATAGATACAGGAGAGAGAGAGAGAGAGAGAGAGAGAGAGAGAGAGAGAGAGAGAGAGAGAGAGAGAGAGAGAGAGAGAGAGAGAGATATAGGCGGGTTAATGTGGTGGAAACCATAACATGCCTATAATGCTTGGCCGCTAATGTATAAATATATAATGCTATGGCAACTGGAATAAACCCTTGCAGCACGGATAACCCTCGTCGATTTTATATAGATTATAAATTATATGCCGTCGTATAAAGGCATCATATAAATAGTTTGTAGGCTCTTCATTGTTAGAGATCTTTCCTAAACTGAATATACTAGAGTCGTGTTTGACCCTTTCAGTTCGGATGGTGTATTTTTCACTGTATTCTGGCATAACACTATATTTATACAGTATAATGTATCCCAGTGGAAAGCTGAAACAACCAGCCCCCCCACCCCCACCCCGCCCCTCTCACCACCACAGCTTCTCTCTCCCCACCACCCTAATGGCTCGTCTCCCATTTTTTACACCGTGCCTTGCTCCCCCATTCTTTAGTATAGCTAATAGACGGGGGGCGCCGCTCCCACCATCACCTGATTAATGGGGTGTGGACGATGGGGGTAATGGAGGGGGGTCTACCATTTATCATATATTGGGGTGGGGGGAGGGGTGGCTATTTTTGGTTTAATATTTACTTGGGTGTTTTAGAAGTTTTATTTGTGTGGTTTTTTTGTTTTACCTGTCTGGCTTTTTCCTTTGCTTTTCTTAAAGTGCTTATTTGTTTACAGTATTATTATAATATATAAATATGTATACATATTTTGTTTACACTTGCTGGGGAGAAAGAGAGGGGGGGGGAGGAGAGGAGGATGAATATGCATGTGTATGTGGGTGTGGGTGGGTGTATGTGCGTCCGTGTGTGTGTGTGTGTGTGTGTGTGTGTGTGTGTGTGTGTGTGTGTGTGTGTGCTAGGCCAAACTCTTACCATGTTTACCTGCCGATTATAAAAAATGGAAATATACCAAACTGAAAGCAAAAACAAAACAACAAATATTTCACGCAAAATAATGCAGAGAGGGAAAAGCGAAGGATAAGTGGAAAGAACCGCTAATGAAGATGGAAGCAGCATAATGACGATAATGGTAAGAGCAAGATTAATGGATAAGCAAAGTTGGGGTACGAAGAGAGAGAGTAATTGATGATTGATGGATGGATGAGAATAATAGGAGGTACGGAAATTGAAATGGTGAATTGATGAAGATTGAAGGCTAGATTTAATTGATGAAGATTGAAGGTTAGATTTAATTAATGAAGATTGAAGGCTAGATTTAATTGATGAAGATTGAAGGCTAGATTTAATTGATGAAGATTGAAGGCTAGATTTAATGATGAAGATTGAAGGCTAGATTTAATTGATGAAGATTGAAGGCTAGATTTAATTGATGAAGATTGAAGGCTAGATTTAATTGATGAAGATTGAAGGCTAGATTTAATTGATGAAGATTGAAGGTTAGATTTAATTGATGAAGATTGAAGGCTAGATTTAATTGATGAAGATTAAAGGCTAGATTTAATTGATGAAGATTGAAGGTTAGATTTAATTGATGAAGATTGAAGGCTAGATTTAATTGATGAAGATTGAAGGCTAGATTTAATTGATGAAGATTGAAGGCTAGATTTAATTGATGAAGATTGAAGGCTAGATTTAATTGATGAAGATTGAAGGCTAGATTTATATGTAGTGCAGTGATTTGTAGACTGCATATCGTGTTATTTTAAGTATTAAGCTGCGTCTACAGTATATACCGGTACTAATATTATATTATTATATATTCAGTATTGTTTCATGAAGAGTAGATATTAATGTTCTTATTATTTATTTATTTATTGATTATATATTTGTATTTTTGTTTCTAGTTTTTAGTTTCCTCCCTAGACCTTCATCAAGGTTAAAAGATACCCCCAAGATACCCCCAAGACTCTGCTTCCAGATATATGTTGTGCATTTGTTTTCGGTAGAGAAATGCCCCCCTCCTAAATCGCAGGTTCGATATCACTAGCCAAGAAAAAAATCGACACCTACATGGCACGAAAGGTTCCAGCCATCCTTCCGCCTCCTTCCCTCCCAACATTCTCTCTCAAATATCCTTCCTTCCTTCATTGTTCCTTCCTTCCTTCCTCTCTCGTCCACCCTTCCTCCCCATTCCCTCGTCCCTTCTTCCCTTCCTATCCTTCCTTCTCTCTCTGTCCTTCGAATCCTTCTCTCCCACTTATCCTTCCCTCTTCCTTTTCTTCCTACCCTCTCTTCTCTCCCATCCAATCTTTCTCCCCATTCCCTCCCCTCCTTTTCTCCCATATATCCTTCCTTCTTCCTTTCCTTCCATCCTTCCTCTCTCTCTCCCATATATCCTTCCTTCTTACCATTCCTTCTTTCCCATATATCCTTCCTTCTTCCTTTCCCCCTATCTCTCCAATCCTTCCTTCTCTCCCATATATACTTCCCTCTTATCCTTCCTCCCATTATATCCTTCTCCCTTCCTCTCCTATCCTTCATTCCCTCCCACGCTTCTTTCCCATAAACCCTCCGTTCCTTCCCTCTTATCCTTCCTCTTCCATACATCCTTTCCTTCCTTCCTTCCTCTCCCATATCCTTCCTTATCCTTTCCTTCCTTCCTCCCAGTTCAGCAATAACTAAGGCTCAAGGTCCCTTCAATGGCTCGCTCAGAGGGAAGGATTAACCACCTATTTACATCTGGCCCTCTTCTAATATATATCTATATCTACCTATATATATCTGCAGCTAACATATATCTTTGTCTTCAGCTAATATATTGGTACCTTTAGCTATTTATATCTGCAGCTAATATATATCTCTTATCTTAAGCTATTTATATCTCTCTTCAGCTATTTATATCTGTATCTTTTAATATATCTCTCTCTCCATCTTCAGCTATATTATATCTTCAGCCAATATATCTCCACCTCCAGCTATTTATATCTTAAGCTAATAAATCTGTCTACCTAGTCAGCAATTTATACACCCGGATTGCCATTTATAACTCTTTCATTGCTCTTGTATGTATTTTTGGTTTCTTTGTATATAGCCTTCTATAGGTTTTGGCTATCCTTTTAAAACAATTATTAATCCATTTTGGAAGGGTTTATTGATTCATATGATTTTTACAAACCATTAAATTAATTCAATATGGGTATCGTCTTAATAGTTTCTAATTAATTCAATATGGGTATCGTCTTAATAGTTTCACTTAATTCAATGGGATCGTATTAATTTTCTACATAATTCAATATGGGTATCGTCTTAATTTTCTACATAATTCAATATGGGTATCGTCTTAATTTTCTACATAATTCAATATGGGTATCGTCTTAATAGTTTCTTCATAATTGAAGTTTTGTGTATATTAGAAGGATTTACTAATACATTTTAATATGAATAAGCCATTTACATTGATTTGCATATTTGTATACATTTGTGGGTTACAATAACTAGCTGCAG
>CM064574.1:5666141-5698641 GCA_032716605.1 Paralithodes platypus | reverse complement strand
CCTCAACCTCCACCAACACCAGCAGCAACAAGCATTACACCACTCGGAATACCCGGCAGCCATTCCTATTGTATTTGGTCCGCCTGAATGTGTCCGAATCCTGAGCTTGATTGTGTGTTCGATTGCCTGTCTCCTCTATTAAGGCTTTGAAGATTTAGACGAAATTTGGCAGTTTATTCTGGCTACCACTGTGCGCTTTCATACAGCTTTGGAAGGATCTCTGGGAATGATATGGGTAAAGACTATCTCAATTAACCCTCTAATTCCAATACTTATTAGCGGAAACAGAAAAGCAATGCGTCATCGGACCTTGAAAGGGCTAGCATCACCACCACAACCACAACCACTATTATCATTACTACCATTACCACCACAACAACCACCACTACAACTGTCACCACTACCACAACTACAACCACTATTATCATTACTACCACAACCACCACTACAACTGTCACCACTACCACAACTACAACCACTATTATCATTACTACCACAACCACCACTACAACCACCACTACAACTGTCACCACTACCACAACTACAACCACTATTATCATTACTACCACAACCACCACTACAACTGTCACCACTACCACAACTACAACCACTATTATCATTACTACCACAACCACCACTACAACCACCACTACAACTGTCACCACTACCACAACTACAACCACTATTATCATTACTACCATTACCACCACAACAACCACCACTACAACTGTCACCACTACCACAACTACAACCACTATTATCATTACTACCATTACCACCACAACAACCACCACTACAACTGTCACCACTACCACAACTACAACCACTATTATCATTACTACCACAACCACCATCTCAACCACCACCACTACTACCAATACCTCCATCTCAACCACTACCAACCACTACCACCATATCACCCACAATCACTACCACTACTAGTACCACCACCAACACCAACCTCCACTGCCACCACCACTACTACCACAACCACCACCACCACCACCACCCAAACCAACTACCATCACACATTTCACCATTTCGAATTTCAAGCTGCCTTCCCAAGCGTGTATGTGTATGTGTGTATATGAGTGAATGTGTATATATTTATGTGTATATGAATGTATGTATGAGTGAATGTGTGTATATATGTATGTATATATGTGTGATTGTGAGTAGGTGAATGTGTGTATGTATGAATATATGTATGGTAATGTGTCTATGTAGAATGTGTGCATGTGTGTGTGTATGAATATGTGTATTAATATGTGTGTGTAAATGTGTGTGTATATACAATCTGAATATGCCTGAACCCATAGCTTACCGGTGTTCGAATCCCTACATCCAGCGTACCGACAGACGAATGTTGCGTGTCCGGAACCCTTAAGGGGAGATCTCCACTTGAGGGACTTTTTTCTGGACTCCTTTCTCCCTCATGTTTAGCCCCATTGTTTTTCTAATTTTAAGACGTTTGCCCCATTATTTTGACGATTTAAAGAATTTCCGCCCCATTCTGTCAATTTTAAGACCTTTCGTGCCATTTAGGTGTCGATTTTATCCTGGCGAGCGATAGCGAGCCTGTAGTTTAAGAGTAATCGGCCTTCGGCCGGTACATTTTTCTACCGAAAAATGTAAAAATTTGTCTTGAAAGGGGGTCAATGGGGTGAAATTTTAAGATTGCTGGAGGGGTAGGAAACAAACTAGAGACCTCCCCTTAATGCGATTTGTGTGCGTGGATTCGGTAAGCTGGAAGCATTTAGTCGAGAATAATAACTTGACTTGCTACCGGGACCTGGAGTTTGTGTTCTTATATTTATTTTGTATTTATTTATTTATTTATTATCATTATTATTATTTTTGTGTTTGTTTTGCTCTTTATCCAAACACCTTAATATTGGTAACCTGTTTTTGGTTAATTAGTTAGTTAAAATAGGACTTCAGAGGCTATCAACCCTTCTGGATTATTAAGCCAGCACCCTGTAAGTCAGGAATAGCATCAGGACTGGAGCCCCTTTTCGAGAACTCCAGTCCCTTGTTTGATTGAGTTCTGTCTGTTTCTCTGACCTTGTACACTACATCAAATCAAACTCAACATATTTTCTATCCATCAGAAACCAACATTATGATTGCATGTTTTAATCCATTTGATTCTGTATCGAACACAAACGAGACACAACGGTTATATTGTATTAATGCACTATGATTTATTATATTCCAAATGCTTCAGGAATTTGGTTTTAAATATTCAAATGGGTGTGTCCTTATTAATACTCACGACTGTACCTCCACAACTCTCTCTGATTCTTGCAGATCCTTCCTAAGCTAAATAATATCGTCTATTGATAACCAGACTGAAGTTAAGGAAGGGGCTAAAGTACTAAAAGGGTTAATAAGACAAGCCTGCAACCAGCACTCCTCCATATGCATGTGGGTAGGAGAGAGAGAGAGAGAGAGAGAGAGAGAGAGAGAGAGAGAGAGAGAGAGAGAGAGAGAGAGAGAGAGCGCGTAAAGAAGGGGCCATATGCCTGAAAGGGTAAATGTAACAAGGTTTTAACCTGCACTCCATATGCATGTGGGTAGAAGTGACGTGCATGTTTGTGTGCGTGTCCGTGTGTGGGTATAAGTGATGTGTGTGTGTGTGTGTGTGCAGCCATATATGTAGATTTGCCCCCTTTTATCTCGTGATATTATTCGGTATTTCTCAATGTTATAATTATATGGTTTTCTGCTCTCACTCTCTCTCTCTCTCTCTCTATCTATCTATCTATATATCTATCTATCTATCTCTATCTATCTCTCTCTCTCTCTCAAAGTTATTCAACTACATATTACATAAAGTTAGGATTCCAGTCACTTAATTAAATCTCGAAGGTGTGCTCTAAATTAGTATACTGTATATGCAATTTGCTCTCTCTCTCTCTCTCTCTCTCTCTCTCTTTCTTTGCCGGGATATCAGAGGTTAAGTAAGGAAGTAGAGAGAGGAAGGGAAGGCAGACCGTCTTTCCTGTCTCTTATCTCCTCTCTCCCTTCCTTCCTTCATCACATATGCTCTTGCATTTGCGTTTTCTGTTCATTCAGTTTCTTCTCTCTAATGTTGTTCTCTTTCTTTAGTTTTCGTTTTCTTTTTAACTTTCTTCTGTAATGTTCTTCTCTCTAATTGTCCCTTTCTATTAGTACGAGTATATATATATATATATATATATATATATATATATATATATATATATATATATATATATATATATATATATATATATATACTATATTATTGAATCCATTATGTATTAGTATATCATTGAAATATAAGTAATGTCTTAGTATTCTTTATTCCAAGGCCTTTGTTAATATAACCACATACCGTTTTCTAAGGTATGTACATTTATACAATAGCCTACGTAATAATAATGTATTTATCGTATACTGGGCCATGATGTAACTACCATATTATTGATGAACTACTTGTATGTCTACCCTTCACCTCCCGAGACCTTTAAATCATTAATAATTATAGGCTTGGGGTTATTTATGCCTGGGTTGTTTTTCTTTTAATATCGAGCTTCTTGGAAGTACTCACTTCCGGGAAAACACGGGAACCCTTAATCAATTTGAGAGAGAGAGAGAGAGAGAGAGAGAGAGAGAGAGAGAGAGAGAGTGTATGAGAGTGTGTGTGTGTGTGGGGGGGGGGGGGGGGGGGAGTGAGAGAGAGAGAGAAAGAGCGTGAGTGTGTGTGTAATAATAATAATAATAATAAACGGTTTATTAAAGAATGGCAGCCTCATGAGCTGAAAATACACATTTTACAATTTAGTGGATGAACATGAGATGTACAGATATGAGGATGGTAAGCTCAGTTTACAAACAAAATAAATAAATACAATAATGATGCATGTGCAGAATACAAATTATCATAAAATAACCATGAGAGTAAGTGATATACAGTACATATACACATTTATTTACTTACTCACATACAGAACATACGTATATACACGTACGTGCGGACATACATATACATACATATATAGTAACATAAGAACATGCAGTAAGTGTGCACATGTCCGTATACACAAACGCTCACGTATGCACACAAACATACATACATACAGAAACTGTTTTGCTATGGTCAGGGTAAAGAGGGTGCAGCAATTCAAGTCCGTATATGGTCCGTATGGTCAGGTACAGCCTACTACAATGGGAGGTTAATCCTCGGTAGTGTAGGTGTGTGTGTGTGTGTGTGTGTGTGTGTGTGTGTGTGTATGTGTGACAGAAGGCGAAATATGGAAGAGCTGGGCGTTCTATTGTTAAGGGTGGAAATACATGGATGAAGATACGCGAACACTTAATAATAGATAATGCTTATGCATAGATTTATAATCAGAAGTTGCGCTAGTGAGCAATATGTTCTCGCTCATATGTACGTATATTTACATACATATGTGCATATGACCATATAAATACACGTACAGTACATATATATATTATATACCTTATATTCTCAACCGGGCTCGAACCATTGACAGCACATACACACAGACATACATATACATAAATATATGCACATTACATGCATATATGCTCTTCTCTTATCCTACCTGATACTCTCAGCCGGGCTCGAACCACAAACAGTATACACTATAGACACATATATAATTATATACATAAATAACGCATACATACATACACATATACGCACACATACATACACATATACTGCACATACATAGATACATATATCTATGTATGTGCAGTATATGTGTATGTATGTGTGCGTATATGTGTATGTATGTATGCGTTATTTATGTATATATATATGTGTCTATAGTGTATACTGTTTGTGGTTCGAGCCCGGCTGAGAGTATCAGGTAGGATAAGAGAAGAGCATATATGCATGTAATGTGCATATATTTATGTATATGTATGTCTGTGTGTATGTGCTGTCAATGGTTCGAGCCCGGTTGAGAATATAAGGTATATAATATATATATGTACTGTACGTGTATTTATATGGTCATATGCACATATGTATGTAAATATATATGTGTGTTGTTGTGTGTGTATATTGACAGACAAAGAGTGAGAGACAGAGATAGTGGTGTGTGTGTATGTGTGTGTGGTCTCCTTATTGCGTGTGTGCGTGTGTTACTGTGTGTGTGTGTGTGGAAGAGAGAGAGATTGAATTTAAGAGTTTTCTTCAAGCCACCTGCGACCTAGTGATATGTAAATGAGAGAGAGTGAGTGTGTGTGAGAGAGTAAAGTGTGTGTGTGTGTGTGTCGGGGGGGGGGGGGGGGGGCAGAGAATGAGTGGAGTAATTTGTGTGAGGTGTGTGTGTGTGTGTATGGGGTCGGTTGGTTGTGGGACGTGTGTGTGTGTATCTATTGTTTTTTTTATGAGTTTACTAGTCCTTGTGTTTTTGTTCATGAACATTAATTTGTATATGATTTTTCAGTTCCTCCTCTTTGCTTCTTCCTCTCCCTGTTCCCATCCATCTCTTTTCTCCTCTCCTCTTCTATCACCTCCTCCTTCTCCTCAACTCTTTTAATTTCCCCCTCCCACCCCCTGTCTATTCTCCCTTCGCCCTTTTCTTCTCTCTTCTTCCTCTTTCCTTTTCCTCTTCTCTCCTATTTCTCTCTTACTCCTACTCATTATCTTCCTTGTCTCATCATCAGCATCCCTCTCTCCTCTTGCCTTCTTCTCATTTGTCTCTGCTATTTTTCCCTCTCTTCTTCTTTCCTCATCTCCTTCCCTTCTGTTCTTCTCCTTTCCTCGTCCCTCGTCTTCTTCCCCCTCTTATCTCCTCCCCTTTCTCCTCCTCTTCTCCTTTCCTCCTCGTATTTCATGTCCTTCCTTCTATCTTCTCCTCTCGCTCCTCCTCTCTTCCCCCCTCCCTTTATCTCCACCCCGCCATCCTCTCTCCACCTTCCTTCCTGACCCCTCTCACCCCCATCAAACAAGTCCACACAAAAACTCCCCCTGGCCCCCTAGGCTACACTCCCGAGATAAGATCATTCCTCATCGAAGGAGTGGAGAGCTCGGGAGATTGATTCCCATCACTCTTCGATGACCTGGTTTCGTTCCAGTTTGACCCGGGACCCCAAGTTTATCGGCATGTTTACTAGGACTATTACTGTATTATTGCTATATTTTTTATTATTACTACTATTATTTCTGCTTTTTGTATTATTATTCTTTAAGTTTGTCAGAACATTGACTTAATTTATTGCAACGTGACAACGGAACCGCACTTTGTGTGGAGCGCTCTGCCTATAAATTAATATACATTATTTGTTTCTTTTACTACTCTTATTACCGGTACTTAATATTTGTTTTGTTTGTAGCCTATTACTAATAGTCACACCTCACCTCAGCTTACCTTACTTAAATAATCATAACCCAGCCTAGGATGACTTAGTTTATAGCCTAACCCAACCTTAACTAGCCTCACCTCGCCTCACCTCATTGTGCCTAGCTTGGGTGAACCGAATCTAATTTATCATCATCAAACTTAATCCAGCCTTACCTGACCATAATCTAACTGCACCCAACCTAGCCTAAGCCTTATCTAACCTTCTCTAACGTACCCGAATTATGCTTAGAATAGGTTACTTTTGGTCAGCATAGGAAAGAATGAACATGAATTAATACGATGAGATTGAATACGTCTAGGGGTACGTAGAGATAGAAAAGTTTACAAAATACACCAAGATCATGAGAGACTTCGGAAACATGCAACCCTGGAGCGGAATTTGATGTGTAGGGGGGCGGGGGAGGGGGGGGGGATGTTGTTTATAAAAACCTGAGTGATTTGTTGTGTGGTGGGATACATATGGGGCCATCTGGGGGGGGCCCGTCTGGAAGCCTCTTTATCACATAGATATACTTTTTATGATAGGTTAGTTCATGGTGGTAATTTGTTTGACCAGATATTAGTTTTTTTTTTTTTTTTTTTTTGGGGGGGGGGGGGGAGTCATTACCGGTACTATTTAATACTAATCACACATGTATACCTTTAATCAAAGTGAAAGTACGAGGAAGTATGCTAATAATATAAATAATATATCCAAAATAGCGAAAGCGGGTGATCAAGAAAGTACATAATAATTACAATAAGTGATCCCAGGAAACTAAATCGAAACAAAGCCGAGATAAAGGGTTGAAGGGAAGTAAATCTGTGTTAGCTGTCTGAGCTGGCCAAACCTGGGGGGCTGATGTGGCAGATGATCCCGACGATGTGGAAGATGTGGTGGAGGTGGTGGGAGGGGGGGGGGTGGGGGGGGGAGGAGGGGGGGGAGAAGGAGAGGTGGGAACGAAGAGGAGGGGAGATGAGAGGAGGGGAGGAGGAAGAAGACGAGAGGGAGGGGAGGGGTGGGTACGGACAGAGGAGGGGAAGTATGTGAGAGGAGGGGAAGTGGGAGGACTATAAGGAGGAAGGGTGGGGGGAGATGAGAGGAGGAAGAAGACGAGAGGAGGGGAAGGATGAGGGGTATATAGAGGCCATCAAGAAACATAACAAAGCTAAAGGGGTTGTGGGATAGGCACTTTAATCTGTGTTAGCTGTCTGAGCTGGCCAAACATGGGGGGGCTGATGTGGAAGATGTGGTGGAGGGGAGTGCGGGGAGTGGAGAGTACGGACTGAGGAGGAAGGGTGGGGGGAGATGAGAGGAGGGAAAGGAGGAGAAGGAAAGGGGTGGGGGGTAAGATGAGGAGACGGAGGAGGAAGAAGATGAGATATAGAAGAAGAAAGGGAAAAGGAAGGGAGTAAATTTAATATAAAGTAGGTGTGAGGAGAAGAGAACAATAAAGTAAGAGGATGAAGAAGAAGAGGAGATATAAATAAGAGAAGAGGAGGAGGAGGAGTTACAGGAAGGAGGAAGATGAAGAGATTGAAAAGCGTTCTGAGCTGGCATAAAACGTGGTGCAGGCTGATGTGGCAGACGATCTCACCGAAGTGGAAGATGTTGCTTAGGAGGAGAATATTATGGGGTAGACGAAGAAATAAGAGAGAGAGAGAGAGAGAGAGAGAGAGAGAGAGAGAGAGAGAGAGAGAGAGAGGTGGAAGAAGAGAAACAAGAAGAAGAAGAAGAAACGATAAAGCGTTCTGAGGTAGTAAAAAAAGACTCCAATGTGGGCTGATGTGCAGCAGGTGATGTCAATGAAGTGGAAGAGGTTGCTTAGTCCACACTGGGGTATATTGGGAAGAAGAGGAGGAGGAAGGAAGGAGAAGAATGGAAGGAAGAGAGGGAAATAATTGAGACTATTAGATTATATGTGTTTTATTTACCGGTATTTATTTATTCACTGTATATATTTATTTATTATTTTCTACTATTTCTTTGTCATCTTCATCGTCATCTTCTAAATATATTTTGTATTCAAATTATTATTTTTTTCTTTCTTCTATTGCTGCTTTATATTCTTCATCATCACCCTCTTATTAATATTAATTTAATCTTCATTTGCTATCTCTTTTCTTCTATTATTTCTACTTCCTTTAATCTTCTTGTGTTTCTTCATTCTTTCCCTCTTCTTCTTCTTCATTTTTATTTTTATTTCACCTCTTCCGTCTCCTACTTTATTCATTCCTTCTGTTCACTGCATCGTCTTGGCCGCCAACACGAACACTTTGAACTTCCTCTGACCGATTGCGGACATTCTCTCTCTCTCTCTCTCTCTCTCTCTCTCTCTCTCTCTCTCTCTCTCTCTCTCTCTCTCCATTATCACAATTTTAGACTCCTTTATGTTTCTTTTCTATTACTCCTTACCTATAACACGCCATGTTTTCAAGGAACAGATCATTATATCGGCGCCCCCTCACTAGAAAAACACTGTAAAGCTCAGAAAAGTAGCTCTACACAAAAGGCTGGATGTTCCGAGAAGCCAATTTGTGTATACGATATATAAGTTGTTGTTGTTGTTTATGTAAGTCGCTTCTTGTTAACCTTCGTGCCCTGCCTGGGGAATTATCGTTCACTAGGGTTGGTGGGGGTGAGTGATGTACGATAATGTGCGGATGATAACTGGGGAGGGATGCAGTTCGTGTGTGAGTTTGTTTGGTTTGTGTTGTGTGTGTGTGTGTGTGTGTAATCTCGGAATTTGATCTGTATGTGTATATTCTTTTTGTGTGTGTAAATAAATATATAATGGTAACCTGATTAATTTTGAGGAATATATATATATATATATATGTGTGTGTGTGGGGGGGGGGGGAGAGGGAGCAACAAATACACAAGAGTTACATTATAGAGAAGAACTTTGCAGAGGCAACATTGTCAAAATGAGTTAAGAGAATTACAGAATTCAAGATGCCAGAAATTATATAAGAATGTAATCCGACTAAGAAGTTGAGCATACAAGGAGGAAAGTTTTGATACAGAGGCAATTGTTATATTAAAAGGTGTTGCCTAATCTTAAAGTTCTCGATGCTATTGAGACACAAATTAAGGTATTTTAAAAGAAATAAACGCAAACTGTACGAATATATTATCAAGTACTAAGATAAGAGACAGATATTCAACACACACACACACACACACACACACACACACACACACACACACACACACACACACACACACACACACACACACCTTTACGACTCTTCCGGTGGCGTGTCGTCATCTCCGGGTCATGCGAAAATCACATTAGCCCACCCCCCCAGTAAAACCATTACACCAACGTTATTACTCCCAAGACGATATATGACTCCATTACATTGACTTAGTACACATTTCACCTTACTTATAAATACAAGCTAGCATCTTTTAATGCTGGGTAAGCTACTTTAATTGTCAGCAAAGACATTTATTTGGCTGTGAATGGAACTTGATAGGCAGCCTAGACTTGATTTACACACACACACACACACACACACACACATACACATAATAAACCGTTTATTATTATTATTATTATTATTATTATTATTATTATTATTATTATTATTATTATTATTATTATACACACACTAAATTGACGCTCAATTTTTTTTTTTTTTCATCTGTCGTCGGGTATCTGGCCCAGAAAAAATATGTTGATGTCTTTTATGTTTAACTAAGCTTAATATCGTCAAACATTTTACAAAGGTCCCAAGTACACAAGATCTTTAGTAATATTTAGGTGTGTATGTGTGAGAGAGAGAGAGAGAGAGAGAGAGAGAGAGAGAGAGAGAGAGAGAGAGAGAGAGAGAGAGAGAGAGAGAGAGAGATAGAGAGAGAGAGAGAGAGAGAGAGAGAGAGAGAGAGAGAGAGAGAGAGAGAGAGAGAGAGAGAGAGAGAGGGAGGAGGGGAGGGGGACAGCCACCATAATGAATACTAGTGTCATGGGAATCCTACACGGCCCCGTTAATAGGTCATCCACTCACTATTATGAACCTTACTCGTCTCTCTCTCTCTGACACACACACACACACATATATATATATATATATATACACACATACTCGCTCTCATACACAGTCACTTACTCACACAATCATTCGTTCTCAATCTCACTCACTCTCACTCTCTCTCTCTCTGACACACACATATACACACACACACTCACTCTTACACTGTCACTTACTCACTCAACTCATTCATTCTCACTCTCTCTCTCTCTCGGTTAATATTAGTCAGAACACTATTAATTAAACATAGGCCATAATTAATAACCGAGTTCACCGATATCATGAATATTAATTAGTTACGCAAAATCGTTTTAATCTATTCCGCTTATATATTGCGTATATTTATATTATGTCTGTTTTGTATACAAATTGTTGTTTTCTTCACTTATTGTTTGCTTTGTTTTCAGGGCAATATTCCAGATAATTTATATGCAAAACTTGCAAAACAAATAAACCAAAACAGTAACCGCAAAATATATAGACAAACAGTAACCGCAATATATATAGACAAACAGTAACCGCAAAACAGTAACCGCAAAATATATAGAATAACAGTAACCGCAAAATATATAGACAAAACAGTAACCGCAAAATATATAGACAAACAGTAACCGCAAAATATATAGACAAACAGTAACCGCAAAATATATAGACAAACAGTAACCGCAAAATATATAGACAAACAGTAACCGCAAAATATATAGACAAAACAGTAACCGCAAAATATATAGACAAACAGTAACCGCAAAATATATAGACAAACAGTAACTGCAAAATATATAGACAAACAGTAACCGCAAAATATATAGACAAACAGTAACCGCAAAATATATAGACAAAACAGTAACCGCAAAATATATAGACAAACAGTAACCGCAAAATATATAGACAAAACAGTAACCGCAAAATATATAGATAAAAAAAACTTATCAAATTCACGATGTGAAAAGGAAAAAAAAACGCTTTTAAGAGTTAGCAAAGCATAGCTATTTTGTCATCTATCGTATTTTTGTTTTTCCATTTTTATCTCATCCATTCTTGTCTTTTTTCTGTTTGTTTTCTTATCCTTTTATCTCTTCTTCTCTTTCGTAATTCTCACTTGCATCGACACGAAAAGAGGATCCGAAGCTCTCTCTGTCTCTCTCTCCCTCTCCCAACGTCTTCCATCTTTCGTATTTTTCTTATTTTCCCCCATTTTCTCTCTTCCTTCCTTGTCTTATTCTGTTGGTTTTCTTATCTTTTTATCTCTTCTTCTCTTCCTTAATTCTCACTTGCATCGACACGAAAAGAGGATCAGAAACTCTCTCTCTCTCTCTCACACGTCGGGATCTCTGGTGTTTGCCCCCCGTGGATTTGTTTACCAAGAGCGTCAGGTGGAGCCCTCTAGCGGCCGGCGGTGTCATTACTGCCGGCACCACCCCACCTGAGCCACGTAGTTGATCCTCCTTATTATATGATCTTTGTTCCTTTGCCTCTGCCTCTTCCATATTTGTAAATTATTTTATTTTTTGCGTATAATTCCATATTTTGTTTTTCTTTTATTTCCTATTTCTTTTTAGGCTATACATGTGTTTTATTTTAGGATACCATCATCGAGTTTTAATTATTTGTTTACCCTGTGTTTCCTCTTTATATTATCTGACTTATCTTCTTCCTTTTCTTCTTCTTATTCCTGTTTCCTCTTCTCTGTTACATTTTCCTTCTCCTTTTTCCTTCTTTATCATCTTTCTCACTTCTTTTGTTATCTAGCATCATCTCTTCCACTCTTCTCGCTCGTCTTCTGTTTCTTCTCTATTCCCGCCGGCACCTCCCGCCTGATCCAGAGCTAATCCGGGGCTCAGGGTAGGGGGCACGGGATATTGGACCTTGGGGACGTGAACGGTATGGGTGATTTTAGGGATTCTCGGCCGGGATATTGAATGCATGGGGATATAGACCTTAGAGACACCGGGCTTAAGGGTGAAATTGGGGATTGCTTGGCTAGAATATGTTAGCAATGGAAAATAAGCTTTATTAAATCGTCTAATGATAGCCAGAATAAGCTGTCAACATTCGTCATGATCCTCAAAAGGTTAACCCCATCTGTACCGGCGACGTCTTTTAAAATTGATGCTAGCTATATTTAGACGATGTTGTGTAGTCTTTGGAGGATCTGGGGTAGTAAAAAGGGTTAAGGGAGATAGTTCGAAGCTTGTTCATTGCTGAAGGCCCTTTATCCCTTTGAGTTTTAGAGGTTGATTATAAGACAACAAAAATCGTCTAATGGTAAGCAGAATATGATGAAAAATACGTCATCGTGCTAAAGGGGTTAAGCCAGTGATCCGAAACCCAAAACACTGTAGTTCATCTTTTAATAACTGTGGGTGAAAGGCATTTGTCAGAGTTCGTGGCTACAGGGGCTTCGTTGTAATTGAAAAAACAAACAAAAAAAAAAGGTTATAGAATTGTATGCATCAATTGTTTACGTTGAAAGGAAAGTGACGAGGTGTGGAATAATGGATACACAGTAATTGTTCAGGGATTTGTGCATTACAATGACATACACGGAGTCGTACGCAAAATATATGTCCTATTATTAATGATTCATGTAGAATTAGGTTTATGAGTGTGTAAGTGGTTTGGTAGCGTTTGCTTTATTTCTGCTAAACTAATGCAATTGTATTCAACCCATCAATATAATATGCTTATATTTCTTATCGTATATTCTGGCCATGGTCAGACGATTTCAATTAGCATAGGAAAGACCGGTACACAATATGAAAATCGTTATTTAGGCAAGTTGAGTATGGCGTCATTAAATATGTGGCCGTGTGTGTGTGTGTGTGTGTGTGTGTGTGTGTGTGTGTGTGTGTGTGTGTGTGTGTGAAAGAAACTCATTATTAGGTTTGTTCTCCGACTTTCTTTACCCACTACCCTCTACCCAATTACCTACGGAGCATTAATTATACTTTACTTCCTTCCCGCACGTGCCGTCGCTGGGAATTGAGTGTTATTTGTTCTGGCTTTTATCCTAATTGTATTGATAGATAGATAGATAGAGAGATGGCTGGATGGGTTCGAATCCCGATGTATCAATGGGAAGATATTATTGGGATGGAATTTGTGCTGTACCTAGTATCGGTGCATTACCACAAAGCCCACCGAAACGCCCAAAAAAAAAAAAGGCCCTCATTGTTCCCTGATTAAATAGATGGATATAAAGTTATCTCTAAAAGTATAAGTGTGGTAGGGATTGACAAAAAGATAGATACGTGGATATATATTATGTATTATGTTATCCGTCAAAATATAAGGATGGAAGAGGGGCTGATGTAAAAGATTTGATACAGCCTGTGACCCCTCACATACTGTAGAGTGTGGCAGGTGGTGCTGGTGGCTTAATGAGACCCACTAGATAGATACATAGATAGATATATAGATAAATAGATGGATAGATAGATAGATAGGTAGATATTTAGTTATGTTATCTAGGAAGGTGTAGCTAAGGTTATAGATAGATAGATAGATAGGTGTAGCTAGGGTTTGGCAGTTAATATTTAAGATGAGATGCAGCCTGTGCCCCCCCCTCCCCCTCCCCCATACAGAGAGTGGCAGGTGGTGGTTATAGGGGTGATACGATAGAGTTCACCAGATAGATAAGTACATATAGAGATAGATAGATAACTGTTTGGTGGTGATGATTGTGAGTGGTGGTGGAGTAGTGGGTGATGATAGTAATGTTGGTGGTGGTGTAACAGATGATGGTGGTGGTAGTGGTACAGAGGGTTGTGGTGATGGTGGTGATGACTGGTAGTGAGGATGCAGATGGTGATGATGATGATGATGGTGAAGATGATAACAGTGTAGCATATGGTCGTGGTAGTAGTGATGATGGTAAAAATGGTGATGACAATATTATAACAAATGGTGGTGGTAGTAATGATGGTAAAGATGATAACAGTATATCATATGGTCGTGGTAGGCTACAGTATAATGAGACTCACCCAGGCCCTCCACAAGAGCCCTATGTATACAGCCCTCACTGCCCTTATAGAGCCCTTAGAGTCCTTAAAGCCCTTAGAGCCACCTTTAGGCCAGGGGAGCGTGGCGTATAGTCCCTTTGATAGAGGGAGGATGGACAACTGAAGAATCTGTTTTTTAGCCTTTTTATTTATTAATTTATAATTTTATTTTATTTAGTTTTTAATCACTCCCCTATAGTTGGAAAAGTGAGAGCCTAATTGAGCATTTTTTTTTTTTATTCTTTTACAATATTGGATTTGAATTCCCACTGGTTTTCCTATTGAAAGCTGAGCAAAATCGTCTAATGACAGCCAGACGCTAAGGAAAAAGGCGTTAAAGGGTTTAAATTTGGTTGGCGGTTAAAGTCGTTATGGCCGTTGCGTGTATGAATTAAGCCGTTACTGGTCTGAAATTGGTTGTCGTTGGAACTCGTTGTGGCCGCTACAGGTTCAAAGTTGACAGCTGTTGAAAGCCGTTATGACCGTTACAGGTTTGAAATTAGCCGCCGCTTAAAGTCAATGGGAAGTACTTTGTTTGAATTATCCCTTTCAGTACCAGCGACGTGTTATATTATATTCTAGCTATAGTTAGACGATATTATGCAGCCTAGGAAGGATCCACGAGGTTACAGGGGTTGGTTGAGATAGTTTGAAGCCTTGTTATTGCTAAAGGTCCTTCCTAAGTTGAAGAAATTCATCGAATAATTGCCAGAATATGATGAAAAGGACGACCCTGACACTGAATGGGTTAAGCAGCCCTAACCCTTTCAATTCCATAACGCATTTCTTCCCTTTATCCTTGCAGTCGGCTCCTCCTAATTTGCAGGCTCGCTATCACTCAACAGGAAAAAATCGACACCTAAATGGCACGAAAGGTCTTAAACTTGTCATAAATGGGACGAAGGGTCTTAAAACGCCAAACTATTGGGTGAACATCTTAAGTTCTATACATTAATGGGGCTAAACATGAGGGAGAAGGAGGTCCATGATTGATGTTTATTTGGTTTATACGAGAGCCACATTGTCTCTGGCTCCTTATTTTCTTATGTTCTTATGTTCTCCTGTTGCCATAAATCGGTGTTGTAAGTTAAAAGATTCATTTAATGTCGCGAGCTCTGGGGGGGGGGGGGGGGGAGGGGGGGTGTACACTAAATTTGGCGGGTGGTTTAATTAAGTGAGGTAGGCTCTCCGGAATACGTGGCGGTGGCAGTTAGCTAATTAGTTTCATTACGAGTTCAAAATGGCCCGCCCTTAGCTTATGTCTTCATTCCATTGTTCTTCCTTACGTTCGCTCGTTCTTTTCTTTTTTCCTCGTTCCTTCCTTCCTTTTCCTCCTTCCTTCATTCCATTGTTCTTCCTTACGTTCGCTCTTTCGTTCCTTCTTTTCTTCTTTCCTCTCACTCTTTCCTTCCTTGCTTGCCCTTGTCTTCTGGCTTCCTTCCTTTGTTCTTCCTTACGTTCACTCGTTCTTAACCTTCTTTCTTTCTTGTTCGTTCCTTCCTACCTTCGTTCCTTCTTGGCCTTTGTTCTTCCTTACGTTTACTCGTTCTCTCCTTCTTTCTTTTTTGTTCCTTCCTTCCTCCCTTCCCTTTTCTCTCTTTCCTTTTGTTCCTTTCTTAGCCAACGTAACTTAATATAACCACTGCCATGCCTAAGCTAAATTGACCTAACTCAACTTAACTAACACCTATCCTAACTTAACCCAAAAGCCACCCAGAATGACGTCACCTTCTATTATAGAGAAATGTGTTACTCTGTGGGAAGGATAGGATTACTTCAGTCGACCTTTATAGTTAGTGGAAGAGTTAGCTTGATCTAAAGGTTACCTATAAGCCTATGCTACCTGCATGTTTTAAAGTGAAGAGGGAATTCAAAATGTTATGTAGTCCAGATAATCTCTCTCGCTTACTCTTTCTCTCTCTCTCTCTCTCTCTCTCTCTCTCTCTCTATATATATATATATATATATATATATATATATATATATATTAGGTTATATATGAATGCAAAAGAGTAGCCCAAAATCACGTGAGCCATCTACTGTATATATTCAGAATCTACCAGGCAGGAAGGAAACAGGGTCGGTAAGTTCGTTAAAGTCGTTGCAAGGTCGGCAGTAACCCGTTTGTCGGTAATTATATTAGAGTCGTTAGTCAGGTTAGCGTGACTCGGCCCTAAACATGCCGGGGAAGAGAGGTTTTGCATTTTTTTTTTTTTTTTTTTATGAGAGAGACAAAAGGCAAAACTTCATGCGACGAGTGCTTCCCTTAGAGTTGAAAGAGTGACAGGGCCAAAATCAAGGAATGTTCGTGCCAAAATGTCTGGACACACGGATTTTGAAGCAATTTAAGTCATAGGATGAGGGAAAGATGGATTCCGGGAGAACTTTCCAGGATTTACAGAGAAAACCGAGCAACAACATTGCCACAGGTATCACTATACTCGCTTTTATTTCTACTGATGGTAAATTGAATCTCTTAGCAACTAATGCCTCGATTCCTACTGGCAAATTATGATCTACTGTACTATGTCTCTGCGTCGTATTAATGCCAAGTTTATCATAATGAACAACAAAAACGCCTTCCCAGAATTCCTTCACACTAGAAAAAGGCCCACCCAGACCCCACTTCAAGCTCAATTTGTACATTTTTCGATAGTAAAAGTATAAACAATCGTCATCTGATTGAAAGGGTTGGTTAATCCGGCCAACCAATCAATGCCGCTGATTCAAAATTCCCGCCGCCGCTTCAGGTGATGATGTATTTAAAATCTGCAAAGTTCGTTACGGCCGTTATCGAGTTGGCGGAATTCGGATTGCTGGCTAATCAGTTCAAATTCTCTCTATCTATCTATATTTGTGTATGTCTATCTATCTAGCTATCTGTCTATCTACACTACTCTTTTCTCCTCTCTCTTTTTCTCTCTCTCTCTCTTAATGCCATCCTCGCGTGTAGATGACCTATGTGCCGGGCTTTTTTACCGTGTGTGTGTGTGTGTGGGAGTGTGTGTGTGTGTGCGTGCGTGCTGGTGAATGGTCCTAAGCCTTCAGTTTTCTTGTATGTGCGTTTTGCGAATATGGTGAACTTAGAATTATAAAATATGTGTATGTATGAGAGAGAGAGAGGCGGACCGATATATAGGATGGAGGCTCTTTTTAAATTGAATAAAATCATCTAACAATTGCCTTAATATAATGAAAAAGACGTCGCCGGTACAGAAGGGGTTAAGTATAGTGGAATTAATAGGAGGAGGAAGTGTTTGTGAGAGTAAGCTGAATTATTCTCTGTATAAGTTGAGGCACAAATAGATACAGTGTACACTATCTGTGACTAATAATTATAGATGCAGATGAATGTAACTTTCTGAATAACCTCCATTTTAAGTTTCCCTCTCCAATGACCGAAGTGTTTGATATCCCTGAGGGCGTTTTCTTTGAAAGTTAGGATATATTTTAGAGGGGGGGTATAGCGAGAAGTTAGGAGTTGAGAGAGAGAGAGAGAGAGAGAGAGAGAGAGAGAGAGAGAGAGAGAGAGAGAGAGAGAGAGAGAGAGAGAGAGAGAGGAAGGAAAGAGAAGTGGGGAAAGGATGAAAGTTAGTGATGGAGACAGGAGAGAGAGAGAGAGAGAGAATGTGTTGTATGTATGTGTGTGTGAGTTACGAAAGGAAGTGAAGTTTTGTTTAGTAACTTCTCGTTTTGGTAGTATGTCAATAGCAAGAAAAACAATGTATAGAGAGAGAGAGAGAGAGAGCGTTAGAGAGAGAGGAAGAGGAAGGGGAAATGGCGACAGGAAGAAAACGCCCCCTGGAGAAAGGCTGAAGAAAGGAAAACTGGTGATAAATGGGAAAAGGAGGGAGCCCAGAAGTGTTTTAGCCAGTATCTATGTCAGCGTTGTACAGGCAGGCTTATAAGTCTTGTCCTATTTCCATTATGTCAAGCTTGGTTTTCTCTCCAGTAAAAGAGCAAAACACACACACACACACACACACACACACACACACACACACACACACAAGTATGTTATATGCGAGAGATTCTTTTACACCCAATGTTTTGCTGATTTTTTTTTATTTTTTTATTTTTTTTTACTTTTTAGAATATAAAATGCGTTAGATTTGTTTTCCTATTTCCATCATATTAACTCTAGCTCTTTAGGTCCTACGAATTGTAACACCCTCTACATTGTTTACTTAAAGAAATATATGAATAGATAAAGAGAGAGAGAGAGAGAGAGAGAGGGGGGGGGGGGGTTGAGGATATGAAAAAGAGTGAATGGGAAGAGACAGTGACACCGATAGGGGAAGAGACGAGTTAAAAGAATGAGGCGATGGAGATGGAAGAAAAAACACACCGAACGAGAGAGAGAGTGAGAGTTACACAAATACACAGACCTTGCGATCCCTACTAAGTGGTACCGTCTACATACTACTAGACAAGAGAAAGAGAGAGAGAGAGTACCTAAAGACTCAACCTTTAAGATATTATATAAGTTGTAAAGGTCGGGCTTTAATTGAACCAGGTACGATGACTCCACATGTTTCTCAAGCCGGGAAAGTACGTTATTAGTCAAAGAATGTAACTGAAAATACAAGTTAGAGAGAGAGTGAGTGTGTGAGAGAAAGACAAAGAGAGTGAGAGAGAGAGAGATAGTACAAAGGAGTACAAAGGAAATCAAGCAACAATATGTCCAGCGACCTCTCAAGGCTGCTTGCCCTCCAAAACACTGATGGTCAAGTGTCTAAACAGTCATTTAGAGTGGGTAAGGGAAAAATGGAAAGAGAAGACTGCCCTGGGAAGGGAAAGGGAGAAAGAGAAAGAGAGAGGGTGGAGAAAAAGGGAAAGCATGAGAGATGAGGGGGAGAAAGAGAGAGCAAAAAAAAAAGATAGAAGAAAACACACACGCACACACACACATAAGGAAAGAAGGATAGATAATACCATAGACTTTCTCAATATAGCCTTTCAGTCACAAATGTTCCTTTAAACTGGTATCACACAAAAGCTTTTATTTTCAACATTCGATTATCAAAAATGTTCAGGCAACATTTATGGAGTATTTTGCACTGGTATCGGAAACTAGAATGATGGTAGATGAAGATAGGTAACCGAACTATATTTAATGTTGACCTCATAAGCTGCCAGACCAGTGTTGAAGATAAATTTTGAGGGGAAAAGTGCTTGTGTGATACCGGCTTTATGGTGGTGCATCCATTTGGCTGCCTGCCCTTATCACACTCTATTCTGTGGCACTATCTATGGCTACCCTGTTTGTTATCAGAGCTGAACAGAGAGAGAGATATTCCTGTGGCACTTTCTATGGCCACCCTGTTTACTAGCAGACCAGAACAGAGAGAGAGAGAGAGAGAGACTACTTACATTATCGTGCTCATTCTATTCTATGGGACTATCTATGACTACCCTATTTACTATCTGAGGGACTACTTACATTATCGTGCTCAGTCTATTCTATGGGACTATCTATGGGCTACCCTGTTTATTATCAGAGCACATCCAGAACTATTTTCATCATAAGTATCCTACCTCTGTTTTAGGGATAACTTTTGGTTCTCTCTCTCTCTCTCTCTCTCTCTCTCTCTCTCTCTCTCTCTCTCTCTCATGTCTAACCAGAAAACAGCCTTAGAAGTCATCGGGAGAATCGGCTTTCAATCAGATCCTTCCTGTGTTTCACCTAATCTGAGTGCCACCATACTATCATTACTACCACCACTTTATTATTCAACTTAGGAAGGACCTCTAAGAATCAAAGTGGTAAGAACTATCTCAATTATTCATTTGACTTTCACAGATGCTTCCTATAGATTAACCCGATCTAAATATATCGTACCCGAATATAGGCCCCGTTTTGTTTGTTAACTCGTCTAAAGTTCGCCAGAAGGATACGAACTCATGCTATTTGTACCCCACTCATATCCAGCTACCCACTCTGATCCACAATAAGATCGCCTCTAATCAAATCCGTTTAGCCAGCCACTCTAATAACCCACCCACACCCACTTCAATTAACAACACATTTTAACTCACTCCAGCAACTCACTTTAAATATCTGTTATCTCATTTCAATTTTACCTAGTCAAACCTATTGAAGAACAGGCCTTATGGGAGTGTTTTATTTGGACCCCCTTCTCCCTCATGCTTACCCCCATTTGTGTTGAGATTGTAACATGTTTGTCCCAGTAGTTTGGTGATTTTAAGACCTTTCGCCCCATTTCTTTGTCAATGTTAAGCCCTTTCGTGCCACTATATTCTTACAACACACAAACACCACACTCGAAACCGCCATAGAAACACAAACAAACCCATCTAACGCACTCTAACCCACCCCTAAAGCCACACAATCTCCCAGCCAACCTCATGACGTCAGTGCAGCACCACCTCCCTGCCCTGAATCAATCTGGCCTCACTCTATAAAGCCAGTCTGTATAACTCTAGCAATTCTCTCTAACCTGTTGTAAAGAGACTCTAGCATAGTCTATGTTTCCACTGTCTGCCAGTTAAATACCTATTTTACTCTAACCCCATCTAACTCAATTTATCAATCCACTTAATTCTACTTTAACAAGACTCCTATAATCCACTCTCAATAACCCACAATAATCCCCACTAGTACCACCTCCTTCCCCTGAATCTATCTCTATCATGTCACTCTATCTAACTCCCACTCTAACTTACTCCAACAACCTTCTCTAACCCCATCTAGCCCACTCCATCAACTCATCAAGTAACCCACTCCAACCCATCTAAGCCAACTCCCATAACCCACATAAACCCTTCAAATATACCCCTTCAAACCCTCGAATAAACCCCTCAAAAAGTTCCCCTAAAAAACCCACTCCAACCCATCTAGCCTAAGCCAACTTCAACAACCGACACCAAAATCTCAAATATACCCCTTCAAACACTCAAATAAACCCCGTCAAGCCCTCCAGTGACCTCCCTCAAATACTCTTTCAGTAACCCCCTCAAATAATCCTCCTAAAAGTCCCCCTCTCTCCCTCAGGCGTTCACCTCATGACGTCAGAGTAGGACCACCACCTCCCTGCTCTGAATCCTAAGCTCTCTCATTTGTCCCCCCCCCCCCCCCCCTGGTTCCTGTAATCACACTTTCCACCTAGTTTCTCTTTATGCCTTTCTCGCCTTCTTTTGGGGACGGGGACTTTTAGCTTTGTTTTTAGTTATATATATAACGAGGGGCGTCGCGCTCCTTGGTGCCGCTAGAAGAGTGGCGAACACATCAAAAGGTATATATATATATACTGTATATATATATAACGCGCGCAGTACGGTATGAATAAAGGACCCATCAACAATACTTGTGTCTTCAAAATGTAGCAAAATTACTTAAAAGTAGCCAAATTAATGGGCAAAGTAAGTGGACTCCAAAACGACCACCTCGGACTAGATAGGGTTAAGACAAAAAGACTCATTCCCGCAGTTAGTGTGAAATACGTGAGCGCCATTGGATCTAAGGAGTCAGGACAGCCAATCACAGGCCTCCACTGCCTCGCCTCAGCCAATCAGTGACCACGACACTCAAAAGCCTCTGTCCTTGCTGAGATTAGATAGAGTGAGAGAGAGAGAGTTACCAGGAATTACCAGCAATAGGTAGTATATCAAGACCTTGCGGTATTTACATACAGTACTTTAGATACAATAGAGAAGCGGACAAACTGAGAGAGAGAGAGAGTCACATCATCAAGAAAGCATTATATTTATTTTGGATGCAGGAGAACATTGAAGTACAATTTTGTTAACGGATTGATATATAGATAAATAGTTTTAGGAAAGGAATATTATATAATAATGCGAAAAATAAGATATTAGAACATTTCAGATGAAGACACGTGAGAAGGAGGAAGGAGAAAACGAAAAATGTAACACTGGTAAAAACTTTGGATTATAATGAAGATGAAAGGCAAAATAGCGAGAACCAAAGAATTCGGAAATTAAATGGGGAGGTGGGAGTAAAAATGGAATGACTTGAGAGAGAGAGAGAGAGAGGGGGGGGGGGCGAGAGAGAAAGATGGAGTATATGAGATTATGCACGTATATTAAAGGAAGCAATTTTGGGGGACATGAAAATCAGTAGGTGTAAAATTGTGCAAGAGAGAGTAAGAGAGAGAGAGAGAGAGCGAGCGAGAGCTAGGTGTTATATCAGTAGACTTATGTGAGAGGCCTACAAATATATGGGTGTACTTGTTCGGCTTCTTAGTATTAGCCTAGTATTCCCCTGAGCCCTTTACATTTATCTCCGTGTTCTATATATATATATATATATATATATATATATATATATATATATATATTTCCATTATCATGTTTGTATAGCATTGTCCTGATATTTCCACATTTATACATTCCTTTGACAGCTTAAAAAAACATATTTTGTTTCTGAACGCAAACAAATATTTGTTCGTTGCCAAATTATTGTTATTATCTTTTCACTATCTTCTCTTTGTATGTTTCAGTCACCACTCCTTTCTCTCTATCTCTATCAGCAACCCACCCTCACACCCTTTCTATCTCACTCAGTCCCATCCTTTTCTTCCCTCTCCTCACATATCTTTTAACTCTTCCACAGTTTACCCATCTTCTTTCTCCCTCTCCATCTCCCAGTTTAAGTCTCTCCCTTCTTATTCATTGCCCAAATACATACAGTTATCATATTTGTTTTTCCTCTTCTATTTTCTCCCCCTATTCCCTCTCCTCAGCCCCCTTTTCTCGTCCCTCTTTCCTCCCTCGTCTCACTTACCTACCACTCCCTTATGTATTCTCTCTTCTCCTTTTACCTATCTCCTATTCTTCTATCTTATATCCCACATCTCCCTACCCCCTATTCTCCTTCTCCCTTAAATCCCACCTATGTTTCCTATTCTTCTCTCCTTAATCCCTCTCTCCCTATCCCCTATTCGTCTCTTCTTAAATTCCCACCCTCTCCCCTCCCCATCCCCTATTCTCCTCTCCCTTAAATCCCACCTATCCCCACTCCCTATTCTCCTCTCCTTAATCCCTCTCTCTCCCCATCCCCTATCCCCTCCGCTCTTCCGACATCCCAACCGGTTTCATCTATTGTCCTAATTGGTGTCGCTGGCCGGGTGACAAGACTTTATATCCCTGTCTTACTGCCCACCTCGAGGTTGTTAATGCGATCCACCAACACCCTCTTGGCAACCCTCCGGAAAAATAATACAGATAGATACATAGATAGGTAATAGATAAGTAGATAGGTAAATTGGTAGACAACAGATAGATGATTAATTGTTGGGTAGTTAATTGATTGATTGATGGCTGGAGTAAAGTTGAAATGTAGTAGAGTTTGGAGAGAGGAAGATAAAGTGGAGAAATGCGAAGTAAAGTAGGAGATGAAAAGTTCTCGGGCTCAACCGAGATGCTTCATTGTTAATTATTTTGGAATGCTGATAAGTGCAGCAATTTTATTAGCTTGTTCTGGGTCGCTTCAGGTGTACGTCTGCCTGCTGTTGTATTCTTCTTGAGTTCCATAATCATGTCGCCGATGGTCTCCTCTAGCTCGCTGGCGGTCATTCCCAGGTCAATGTCTTCTTCTCCTTCCTCCATCCCCTCCACGTCGACATCTTCTCCTATGGTGGACTCGGAGTATTCAGACGACGTGGAGGCTGCCACCGGATGATCAATGGTGGCTGGTGATGGAGTGGAGGTTGAGGCTGGTCCTGCAGAGTTGACTGGTGGTGGAGAGTCAGAGACTGCAGAACGAGGAGGTGGTGGAGGAGGTGGTCTCTCGAGAGAGACTTTTGGAGAACCAGACGCCTCCTCGGGTGACATCTCTGTCTCACAGCCTGAGATGGAATGAGGCTAGATGGTGGAGATGGTGTTGGAAGAGGTGGGATGGTAGTGGTTGGGAGGTTCTTTGCCTTCAGGAGTGATGGTAGGTACTCCTGCAGGAGATGATGGTTCCCTTGGCAAAGGGCCGTAGCAGTTGTGACAACCACCTGGATTAGCTCCAGGCGGTTATCATTGGTGACTGCTGTGGCATGGCGTTCCTCCCTCCTTATTCTTCCATGTCTTGAGCCCTTCAGGACTTCTTCAGGGCCCATAACGTTGGTGGCCTCCTCTCCTCTTTTCGTCTTTTTAATCCTGAAGGACACCCTCTCATTGTTGGAAAGAGAGGGCACAGGATGACGAGGGTTGGGCTTTTCAATGCCTGTTGAGTGGACAAAGATGTCCCCTCCATTGTGAGTAATAAAACCATACCCCTTCTTGGTATTAAACCACTTAACGTGGCCATTAAAGGTGGTTGTGGTGCTGGAGGTCTCGGCAGACATGCTGGACTGGAGAGTGGAGAATCAAAAAGTTACAAATGTGTGTTTATATACCCGTCTTACTGCTCACTCCAAGGTTGTTAATACGCTTCACCAAAACTCTCTTGGCAACCCTTCTGAAAAATAATACTCGAAGGCACATATAGATAGATTGGTATATAGATAGGAAGGTAGGTGGATAGATTGATAGATATATACAGTAGGTAAGTAGGTAGCTAGATATAGATAGATAAATAGAGGGATAATAGTTAATTGATAGGTAGATGAAGTCACGAATTATGTATATCAATTTAATTGTTTCTCTTCTTCATTTCATCTCTTTGTCCCACTTCCCACCTTTCTTCTGTTTCAACTTGATTGCTCTTTCTCTCTCTCACTCTTTCTTAAGCCTGTATAGAGGAAGAGGACCCGTAATTGAACCTTTGTGTGTCAGGGGTTCGATCCTGTGTTTCTGTCTTGATCCACTTACTTCCAGACATTTTACACCACTGAGAGAGAGAGAAAGAGTTTGGGGATCAAAGGCTGGAGAGGCAGTGAGAGGAAAATGCGTGAGCTTGGCTGAGAGAGAGAGAGGGGGAGAGAGATTTAAAGCAAACAGACAAACAAACAAAGGAATACAATAGATAGAGTTACGTGGATGAATTAGGTGGAAGGGAAGCACAGGAAAGAGCTTTATTTTTTGTATTTATCTTACGTTTCGGGCTACGCAGAACCCATCTTCATCGAGTCTCTCTGAAGATGAGTTCTGTGTAGCCCGAAACGTAATAGACATAAAGAATTCAAGCTCTTTCCTGTGCTTCCCTTCCACCTAATTCATCCACTTGTAATAGTGGATCAGCCACAGAGTTATGGGTATACTATATTTGTAAATAGACAGTATATAATTTGATAACTAACTAAAAGCCCCCCCCCCCTCTCTCTCTCTCTCTCTCTCTCTCATGCATATTTAACCCCTTTTCCTCCATGTCCCATTTTCTCCACTTCCTTCTTCATTTTCTCTCTCCATGTATTATTCGCGTCTCCTCCTCCTCCTCCTCCCACGTTCATCAAGCCTTTTATCTCCTCATTATTCTGTTTACCTTTGGATACGCTCTTCTCATTTCGTATTTTTCGTGGCGTTTGATAGGGTTTTCTGTTTTCCATTTTTTTTTTCCTGTTTTTTTTTTCCTTTTTCGTTTGATTCGGTTTTATGTTTCATTCATTTTGTTCGTATTTTCTTTCCCTTTGACACGGTTTTGTGTTTTTTCAATGTTTCGTATTTTTCTTTCATATATATTCGGTTTTCGGTTTTTCATTCATGTTTTCGTATTTTTTCTTTTCGTTTGATAAGGTTTTCGGGTTTTCATTCAGTGTATTTTCCGCACTGTTTCTCTATTCTACTTTATCTCTCTCTCTCTCTCTCTCTCTCTCTCTCTCTTTGCTCTTTACTTCCTTGCTTCCTTCCGTTATTACACTCCCCCACACATTCTAAAGACCCTGTAACCTTGCCACTTTTCAGGTAGAGAGAGTGTGAGAGATAGAGTGAGGGGGAGTAAACAGACAGATACACCACATTGAGAGAGAGATAGGGACGTAGAGACAGAGCGAGTGAGCGGGAGGAAATTGAAAACAGTATTTGAAAGGGATATGGTACGTACGGTCTAAATATATATATATATATATGTGTGTGTGTGTGTGTGTGTGTGTGTATACCGGGTAGCCTGTACTAGAAAAACAAAGTAAAATATAACTGAAGAAAACATTAAATAGTGAAGAAAAAAAACAATGTAAAATTAAATAAAGGAAATACAGAAATACAAACAAGTAGAGGGAGAATCGGTAGAGCACATTCCTCCGCCTTCACTGGTGGAGGTATGCGCTCTACTGATCGCCTCCTAAATGGAATCACTTCTTCCTTGGCGCATATCCTATCTGGCCACCATTTTTTTAGGAAATTCTGTTCACAACTTTTTGAGATATCTTATTTAGACAGACAGACAGACAAACGGAAGTAAAAACATAACCTCATCCAACATCGTCAGCGTAGGTAACAATAAGTGGGGATAGAGAGAAGCAAACAAAAGAAAACAGAAAAGAAACAAAATAGATATCCAAACATTATTATTTATATATGTGAAAATATACACGCCCCCCAGCTTCTCCAACCTCTCATTATTTTCGTAAGCCTCTCACCCACTTTTAAAACACACCTTACAATTTTCACATCCGGGGCTCGGGAAGGGTTGGTGGGGGGGGGGGGGGGTGAGGGCTTCCATTTAAGGGAAACCAATTATATATTTCTTTAGCAGTTATTTATACTGTATATACATGTTTAGCTTCCTCCCTAAACATCCCATCACATATAATAGATAAACCAATTGGGGCGATGACATAAAACTTCAAAACTGATATGGGTAAACATGATGGAGGAGGGAGTTTAGAAAACCATAAACAAAACACCTTGCTATATTCCCAGACAGGGCTCGAGAAGGGTGAGAGAGAGAGAGAGAGCGAGAGAGAGAGAGCGAGAGAGAGAGAGAGCGAGAGAGAGAGAGAGAGAGAGAGAGAGAGAGAGAGTTAATGCCTCGACAAATGGAAAAAAAATATATTGTCTACGCTGGAGAGGGTGTTTTGAATAGGAAAATCGTGGTGGTTTTGTAGACGCTAATGTGTGGGGGTAGTGTGTCGTGAGTTTGTTAGTGTGTGTATGTGAGTATATGTGTGTGTGCAATAAATAGTAAATGTGTGCGTATGTGGAAGAGAGAGAGAGAGAGAGAAAGAAGGTGTGTGTGTGCTATATATATATATATATATAATTATATATACAGTATACATATACAGTATGTGTGTCGTCTATACTTCATATTTTATCTCATCAGTTAGGATGGTTGCTATGTGTTATGCTTAATATCGTTCTTTTTAATATTTATTTACATCAGATTATCTGTGTTTTCTCTCTCTCTCTCTCTCTCTCTCTATCTCTATCTCTCACACACACACACACATACACACAAACACACACATACACAAGGGACAGCTGTGAGTGAAGTGTACGGGGGTCCATACTACCACGGTATTGATCTGTGTGTGTGTGTGTGTGTGTGTGTGTGTGTGTGTGTGTGTGTGTGACTGCATTGTTTCGTGTGGATTGTTTGTAAGTAATTTCCTTGAGTGTATTCATTCATGCGTGCAACGTTTTTGTCTCTCCGTGTGTGCAATTATGTATACTGTACGTGTGTGTGAGTGTTTGTGTATGTGTGTGTAGGTTTTGTGGATATATGTGTAATCTATGTATATATACAGTATTTGCTTGTGTGTGTGTGCGTGTGTTATGTGTATGAACGTGTGTGTATGTATAATGTGTGTATGTATCTCACTATTGATCCCCCAGAGTACATGATCCCTCAACTCGGTTCCTCACTCCGTCTATATCGTACCGTTTGTTTACCCTCTTTGTTTACCATATTGTGTGTTTGTTTGTCCATGTTTGTTTACCCATTCTACTGTTTTTGTATCCCTTTTCTTGTTTGTTTATCATTTATACTGTTTTTGTATCCCTTTCTACTATTTGTTTATCCATGTTTGCTTAGCTATTTTACTGTTGGTTTATTCCTTCTATTGTTTCTTTGTTTATCCCTTCTATTGTGTGTGTATCCCTTCTATTGTTTGTGTATCCCTTCTATTGTTTGTGTATCCCTTCTATTGTTTGTGTATCCCTTCTATTGTTTGTGTATCCCTTCTATTGTTTGTGTATCCCTTCTATTGTTTGTGTATCCCTTCTATTGTTTGTGTATCCCTTCTATTGTTTGTGTATCCCTTCTATTGTTTGTGTATCCCTTCTATTGTTTGTGTATCCCTTCTATTATTTGTGTATCCCTTCTATTGTTTGTGTATCCCTTCTATTGTTTGTTTATCCCTTCTATTGTTTGTGTATCCCTTCTATTGTTTGTGTATCCCTTCTATTATTTGTGTATCCCTTCTATTGTTTGTTTATCCCTTCTATTGTTTGTTTATCCCTTCTATTGTTTGTTTATCCCTTCTATTGTTTGTGTATCCCTTCTATTGTTTGTGTATCCCTGTCTGATTATCCTTTATTTGGTTTGTTTATCCCCGTTTGTTTATCCTGTATATTGGTTGGTTATCCCCGTTTGTTTATTTCTTCCATTGTTTGTTTATCAGTTTGTTAATCCTTTCTACCGTTTGTTATTGTGTCTGTTTACCACTTTATTGTTTTTTATCCCTTCCGTTCTGCTTATTTGTTTATTTCATCTAGTCTGCTGTTTGCCTTTTACTTTATCCATCCATGTTGTTTATATCGGTTTGTTTATCCAGTGTTGTTCATTTTGTGGGTGTGTATCAGGATTGTTTGATTTCTACGACTTTTGCGGCTTACTCTTTTCTTCTCTCTCTCTCTCTCTCTCTCTTTCTCTCTCTCTCTCTCTCTCTCTCTCTCTCTCTCTCTCTCTCTCTCTCTCTCTCTCTCTCTCTCAATTCTTACCATGTATCTGCGTGTTCCTTCTCTTCTCTCTTGCTTCTCCCCTTTTCTTTAATTTGATGCATCCAACCTTAATATTTTCTTCAACGAATTCGTCTTTTGTTCTCCTCTCCTTTTCCCCCCTCTTCCCCCTCTCTTCCCCTCTTTTCCCCTCTTCCCCCCTCCCCTTCCCATTCCACATCCCCCCACCCCCACATCCTCTCTCTCTCTCTCTTTCTTTCCTACCCCCTTCACCCTCCTTTTCATCTCTCCTCTCCTCTTCTCCCTCCTTCGTCTCTCCCTTTCTCTTCCCCTCCTTTTTCTTCTCCTCTCCTCTTGTTTTATTCTCTACTCTCCTCATCTCTTTCTCTCTCTTCTTCTACTTCTTCTCCTGTCTTCCACACCCTACAGTCATCCTCCCATCCCTTCCACCCACTCCAATTCTCATCCCATTTACTGAACTTTTCCCTGGAGTATCCTTCCCTTCCCTTCCCTCATTTCTCTCTCTCTCTCTCTCTCTCTCTCTCTCTCTCTCTCTCTCTCTCTATCATATTCTCTCTCTCTCTCTCTCTCTCTCTCTCTTCTCATTTATCTTCCCCTCTTTCTCTCTCTCTCTTGTATTTTGTTTTCTGTTTCTCGTCTATCATTTGTCTCTTTCTGTATTTTCTTATATATATCATTCTCTCTATCTTTCTCCTATATTCTTTCTCTATCTCTCTCTTTCTATTATACGTGTTCTCTGTTTATCGCCTATCCTTTATTTTATCTTTCTCTTTTTCTGCTCTCTCGTTCATAGTCTCTTCTTCCTTTCCCTATCTCCCATTCTTATTTACCTTCACCCCTATGTTTATCCTGTATCCATATTTGTATCTCTATCTGCCTTCTCTTTCACACTCTCTTCTACATTTATCTCTCCTCTCCTCTCCTCGTCTTTATCCCCTAACTCTCTATTCTTCTTCGTCTCGTTGCTCTTCTCACGATGTATTTTCCCCCTTTTAGATTTCTATGTTTGCCTAATTTTGTTTAGTTTTTTTCCTTTTAACATCTTTCACCCTTTCTAGTTGTCTTCCCCTTTTTCCTTATCTTTCTTCTATCTTGCTTTCTATAGTCCATTCTATATAGTTAGCTCAAAAGGCTTGATTACTAACTTCTATAACTAAAACAAATAATATCTCACATAAACTGTATACGGAATATAGGACCTAAATCATGCTAATAGTTTTACTATTTAGGAAGAGTCAACCAGGGAACGGGTGTGGGAATATATAGCCTTTTTTGTTCTAGCACTTTTTGAGTTACAGAGGATAGGGGTCACAATGTCTGGCCTACGCATAATGGGGTACATAAGAACATAAGAACATAAGAAAATGGGAGTCTGCAAAAGGCCGATCGGCCCACACAAGGCAGATCCCTGTGAGTATAGTTGGCTTAATTTGTCTTCACCTCTCTGTCTTCTCTCTCTTAAATCCAACATGCTATAATTATTAACATGACTACAATGTAAATAATTTAAATATTAGATATTATTTTATTAACTTGGTAAACTTGTATAAATTATGTAGTGTATGCAAATAAGAAGCATTGTATTAATTAAATACAATTTCTGGTTATGATTATAATTCTGATACATTTTTCCCTGTCTCACCTCTTTTTCATCTATTTTATCTTTATATCTATCAGCCTATCTCTTTATATCTATCGGCCTATCTCTTTATATCTATCAGCCTATCTCTTTATATCTATCGGCCTATCTCTATATCTATCGGCCTATCTCTTTATATCTATCAGCCTATCTCTTTATATCTATCAGCCTATCTCTTTATATCTATCAGCCTATCTCTTTATAGCTATCGGCCTATCTCTTTATATCTATCAGCCTATCTCTTTATATCTATCGGCCTATCTCTTTATATCTATCGGCCTATCTCTTTCCGTTTTTCCTTTTTAAATATATATCCAGTGTCATTCCCTGTTTATATATGCATGGGTCCTGCCTCCGCTTTGCTGTTGCCTTTCCTACCCTCTCTCTGTTTTCTTCCCTGTCTGTCCTTCCTATTGTCTTCATGTTGCATCCTTCATCCTCCTACGTCCTCCTCCTTCCTATATTTTCCTGTTTTCCTTTTTCCTAGTTTTTTCCTATCTTTTCCTATTTACTTGCTCTGTCTGTATTTTCTTGCTTCCCTTCCTCCTCTCTTCTGTTCCTTTCTCTCTCACTCTCACACTCTCTCTCACTCTCTCTCTCTCTCTCTCTCTCTCTCTCTGCCTCCCTGCAGCACTGTTCCTTTATATCCTTCAATCCTTACCTCTTTCCTTCCTCAGGCTCTCTCTCTCTCCAATATATATATATATATATATATATAGTATAGGGAGGTATCTGAATAGAGAGATATATAAGAGAGTGGTATATATATATATATCTATATATATATATATATATATATATATATATATATATATATATATATATATATATATTCCTTTAACTCCAATCCCATTTCACTTAATTTTTCTTTCTGTTTCTTTGTCAATGTATATTTTGCACTTATTATAATTATATTACATTCAAACTCGCATATTTTCTGACGTATGAGGGTTGACATAAATAGAGGTTAATAAAGATGGAGGCAGCATAATGATGGTTTAGGCCTTTGTGTTGTAATTGCGTGATGGACCAGGATGGAGCTACAGACGGGGTTTATTCAAAGATAGTTTACTATCCCATAAATCTCGCGGTAAGTTCGTGGGAGAAACTTGGTCTAGACACCAAGAAAGAAAGATGAGGTTGCCAAGCGTTAGTAACGTGTGTTTTAATGCAAAGGATGTGATAGGTCCCTTTTTTTTTTTTGAGAATTTTCTACCCTTTTGTGATTTGTTATAACCGTGACTTCCCCCGCCGTATAGGGTGTGTGTTATAGTATGTATATCTTTGTAATCTATAGACTATCCTTCATTGATCTCAGCCTCCTCTATGTTATCTTAATATTTTTGGACTATCTCCATACTCCCTCGGTTCGGTGCTCACCGCACACACACCAGCGACATTTATTCCTCATAAGAGTGAACATGTGTTATATATCATATATGTTTGTGTCTACGTTAGTATACAGGATGTCTGTGTGTATGTGTGTGTGTGTATTAGGCACCTAAGAGGCTTCTCCACATGTACACATCTAATAAGCTTATGTGTGTTTTCTACCTCAGTGTTCCTTTCGTAGACATGTATATTAGATGTAATATATATATATATACATTGTGTATGTGTGTGTGTGTGTGTGTGTGTGTGTGTGTAATACTAATAGTAAGAAAAAGAAGAATTGCTTTATTTCAAACTTTTGTGTGAGTATATGATGC